>JBBPCX010016302.1:0-17264 GCA_037974365.1 Hydrocynus forskahlii | reverse complement strand
CTATTCATCATTTATTATGCATTTGTTAATATCTTTGTTCAATATTTGTTAAACATTGTTTAACATTGTTTTAATATTTTGCTGTTTAGGCTTAAGTGACTACCCTTCACGGATGCAATATTTCACAGACCTTCATTAAAAGTAGTTTGTGTACAAATAAATGCTTTACAAACACTTACCAAAAGTAGTATGCATGATTAACTCGAGAGTTATGACTGGATAGTTAAGTATATTTTGGGAGCTCTTCTAAAGTGTGTCTGGTCTGTGCTTTACAGAACATTTACAAATGACTTGTTAAGGCTTGCTCATGATTAACTCAAGAGTTATAACTAGTAACTTAAGTAAATTTTGGGAGCTCTTCTAAAGTGTGTCTTGTCTGTGCTTTACAAAACATTGGTCCGGCTTTTTCTTGGCGGTTGCTTGGCAACAGCTTCAGCTCCACTCACAGATTTTCTATAGGACAATGTTCTGGCCGAGGGAAGGAGGTTCTTGTCATAGAAAAATAAATCGTGCTCCACAGACTCAAGACTCAAGATCAGAGAGACTTTTGCAATCAACAAAGTTCATTATTTAAGGCTTGCTCCTGATTAACTCAAGAGTTATAACTAGTTACTTAAGTAAATTATGGGAGCTCTTCTAAATTGTGTCTTGTCCGTGCTTTACAAAACATTTACAAAGGACTTATTAAGGCTTGCTCATGATAACTCGAGTTATAACTAGTTACTTAAGTATATTTTGGGAGCTCTTCTAAAGTGTGTCTTGTCCATGCTTTACAAAACATTTACAAATTACTTATTAAGGCTTGTATTACTTAAAAGACATACAAACTACAATGAAGACAGGAGAAGTCAGGAAACCACACCCTAGAGTGACAGAAAATATACAATATTTACATTGAAAGACACAAACTACATTCAAGACAGGAGAAGTCATGAAACCACACCATAGAGTGACAGAAAATCTAAAATATTTATTTGAATATTGATCATATGTAGAATACGTAGAATATGTCAGCCACAGAACCATTACAGGAACATATAACAGAACAGTAAAAAAAAAAAACATACAAAAACAACATTCACAAATCTTAACCATGTATAAGTCACAGATCCACTTTTACACTCTGTGGTCTGGCTTTTTCTTGGCGGTTGCTTGGCAACAGCTTCAGCTCCACTCACAGATTTTCTATAGGACAATGTTCTGGCCGAGGGAAGGAGGTTCTTGTCATAGAAAAATAAATCGTGCTCCACAGACTCAAGATCAGAGAGACTTTTGCAATCAACAAAGTTTATTATATTTGCCAGGTATAATAGAGCAGATCTTTTTGCAGTACACCAAGACAGTGCTCTGTGAAGAGAGTGTTGTCACAAGACAAGTTACATGGGTTTTTATTGTCACTCCAGCATGATGTCATGGCATTGATTTCTGATCTGGGGTCAGTGAGTTTTCTTTGCACATGTGCTTAACGCGTGTTCAGGAAAATGCTGACATGAACATCACTTACTGTACTAAGTAGACACCAAGTTTGCATACTTCCCTTCAGAGCGATCTGTTTACATGACTCGTCCTACGGTTCATGGCCTGAGAAAAGCCATACCAAGCATGTTCTATTGCTGGATCCAGGAAATTGGGCGGGTGCCACTACTGGTCTGCACCCTTGACACGCATAACAGTTATCCTGGTTCAAGTATTTAAAGGTGTTTGCCACCCATTTAAGCCAAGTATTTTCATTTCTCACCCCAGTTTCCTCCTCGATAATGTCAACCGGGTCCAAATGATCTGTTATCTTGTACGTTATTTTTGTTTAAGGTGTGCGTCGATTTATTAGGAGCATGTATCGTGGTTACGTTTAATTCCAAATAGTCCCACCAATCATACCCCGTCATATCTACCCCCAAAGCATTCTCCATTTGCGAGCAGGCCTGTTAAGGTGCAAGTAAAAACCCACACAGACCACATTTTTGCTTAATCAATCAGGGGCTGTTGCTCTGGTTTCTGATGTTGTGCCGATCCCAGATGTCGCATGGCCCAGATCTTCCCGAACGGATGAATGTGCTTTTCACTCAGAGCCTCCTTCACTTTACTGCATTCGGTTTCGCTGGTTTCTCCAGATCCGGTGCCCTTTTGCAGTGGGATGCGTGGATCCAAGTTGCTTGTCCCTGACCTTCATGGCTGCGGGTGTGACTAGCAGCACCTGAAATGGTCCACACCAATGTTTAGACTTGCAATGTTTTCGTCTGAATTCACTTACCATTACCATATCGCCCAGGCTCAACCCGTGGTCCTTGTGATCCACCCGGTGTGGCAAAGTGTCTCTGACCTGCTGTGAATGGACTGAATTGTTTTTGTTAGTTTCACGCAATATTGCAGCATCTCATCATCACAATGCATTGTAATGTCATTTCCTCCACCTTCTGGTCTTGGTGGTTCAACTCCCAACCTCATGGGTCGACCAAATAAAATCTCAAATGGGCCAAGCCCAACCTGTCTCGTCACAGCATTTAACCAGTTTTCTCTCTCTAATGCTCCCCCGCTTTCCAGGTGATACGCGCAATGCTTGCGAAGGTCTGCTTGCGAATGCCTAAAAATTCGCTCACCCCCAAGAGAGCTCTGTTCATGAACGCTGGTCCGTTGTCACTGCTTAGTTTTTCTGGAACCCCCCATCAGGTTATTATTTCTCTCACTAAACTGCCTGAGTGTCTTGTTTTGTGCTGGGAAAAGTTTCAACCCACTTTGAAAACACATCTACTATTACAAGACAGTACTTTTTCCCCTTAGTGTTGGTGTTAGTTCAATAAAATCCATCATTAAATGCACGAACGGTCTGCCTGGCGGTGAGTGTGCTCCAGTTGTCACATTAATACCTGTTCCAGCATGATTTTGCAGACAGATTAAACATCGTTTGCAACATGCCACTGCCGTGTAATTTTGTAATTTGTAATTTTGAGAAAGGAACTGCAGCATCCCCCCTTTTGACACATGGTCCATCCCGTGTGTCATTTTAGCAAAGTGGGGAAAGAAATGACTGGGCAGGCAGGGTAGTTTGTTGGGGCCCAACCAGCACCCATGTACCACACAACACCCCGCTTTCCTCCATAACACCTTATCATGATCACTCGCTAAAAGACTGAAAATCTGAAATAGATGTTAGAATGTCTTGCCCTACAATACAAAGTTTGGGCAATACATGCATCTCACCTCGCCACCATCCGCCCGTGTGTTACCCAGTGACACCGGTTCCATCGATTTTGTGTGAGCCTGACCTTTACAAATAGCAATTGCACTGGGCAGTAGAATGCTCTCCAATAAGCGATGTATCAGATCAGAATCAGAGAGCTGTCAGATTTTAAGAACGATCTGTGCCTCCAGATGGCACCAAAGTCATACACAACCCCAAGTGCATACCGGCTGTCTGTGTAGATTGTGACAGATTTACCCTCAGCCATTTTACACGCTTCAGTCAGCGCAACCAATTCTGCTGCCTGAGCAGAGATGTGTGATGGCAGCCACCCACTGCAGACCATGCAGCTTTCAGTAGTGACTGCAAACCCCACTTGTTTTTTTCCTGTGACATCTTACGAGGCAGAGCCATCTACAAAGAAAAGAAAGTCAGGGTTAGTCAGAGGTTCATCTTTGAAGTCTATTCTCAGAGAACAAATCTGTTTTACATCCGCCACACAGTTGTGGGTTTCGCCATCAGCTTTTGTAGGAATAAGAGTGGCAGGGTTCAGGTTAGAAAAGCATTTGACAGTGTAAGGGAAAATCAATATATTCACTTATATTCTCGGCAAATCAGTATATTCAGTTTGTGATTCCTACATTTGAATGATTCTTTCCTTATGTTTTCTAGCTAAAGGTTTTTAGATAAAGTGTTTTGTTCAGACCAGAAAGCACTTGTACAAGGCCATTGCCATGGAGTCTTGCCATGGAGATGCAGGGGAGGCGCCATGGTTTCAGCCCATTTTTGATAAGGTGAACGGTCTTTTTGCTTCTATAAGAAGTCCTCTGTGTCCAGGACAAGTTGGGAGAACCTGAGACCGCCCCAGGATGAACGTCTTTGTTCTGAGCGAAGAATCTTTTGTCAGTTTGCTGATTTTCTCTCCACTATTACAAAAGTAACATTTGGCATGCATAGCAGTGTGCTGAAGAGAGATGACTGGCCGTGTGGTCCTGTAAAAACAGAGAAACAGTATGTGGCACCAAAAGCATTAATTCCCCATAACCTACAAGATCACAGGACGCGACCGCAGATTTTTCTGCAGCTGCCACATTGCGCAAGCAAACAGGAAGCCCGGCCGTGATTAGGTCAAGTTTTGATGAGAAATAAGCAAACGGTCCCCATGTTTTTGTAAAAGAACCGAGGTCATGTGTCCCTTTTTTTCGCGCACTATTTGTACGAATGGTTTGGTTGGATCTGGTAAGCTCAGAGTTGGTGCGGTCCACAGCAAATCACAGCGCACGGCTGTGTGCCATTTAGTCCTAGCCCTGAGAGGGCCTTCCAGTTCAGAATAGTTAAGTATGAACGTCCTACAGTATGAACACATGCCAAGGAAAGACGCCAATTGTTTCTGTGTTTTCGGCTTTGGAATGTGCAGGATTGTTTCAGTGCGCTTTTTAGAGAGAGATTTACCTGCGCTGTTAATTACATGGCCCAAAAACACCACTTCTTGTTGCATCACTGCAATTTGGAAAGTGATGCTTTGTGACCATTATCTGCCAAGTGATTCAGCAGTTTTAGCATATCAGACCTGCATTGGTCCCGTGTTGGTGCCGCAATTAAAAGGTCATCCACATATTGCAATAACACGCTGCTGGGTGAAAGTTGGAGCGGAGTCCCTGAGTGTGGAATTACAAAGCATGGGGCTCTCACAATAGTCCTGGCAGAGTCAGGTGAAAGTGTAAGGCTTGCCATCGAAATTGAAAGCAAACCAGTACTGGCTGTCCCTGTGAACTGGGACACTAAAAAATGTATTTGCCAGGTCTACTACTGAAAACCATGCACAGTCTGAGGGAATTTAGGATAGAATCGTATAAGGATTTGGTACCGTTGGTGCACGAGATTGAACAGCAGAATTTACTGCTTGAAAACGCCATTCCGTGGGCTGTCCTTTGTCCCTTATCTTCTTGACTGGGAACAAAGGAGTTCTTACTGGCGAGTCTGGGCAATCAATAATCACCCTCTTTGCTGGCCTAATGCCTTCAATAGCTTCAAGTTTCAGAGGATATTGGGCTCTATGTGGCCTAAAATCAGATTTTGGAGTAACAATTACTGGGTCGCAACCCGCAATTAAACCCACACCATTTTTGTCCTTGCCCATAACTGAACCGGCAAATCAGACAGGGCTGGGTCGTCTGTCAAACTGGCCATAACGGTAATGGGTGTGTCAGCAATCACAATCAATCGCCCGTGGGCTTCAACGCGCACGTCCATTTTTAACTCTGTGACACCCAATGTGGGGCTGAACATGGTCAGTTCATCCAGGTCGACCCAATCCTGTGCGGTGTGAAAAGAAAAACAAATCTTTCCACTCAGCCTGTTTGGGTTTTGCCAAGGAAGCGTGTGGGTAGGACCCCTTCACCCAAAAGTCAAGCTCCTGTGAATAAGTCAAATTCACTGCAAATGCAGCAAATGAGCTGGAGTAAAACAAACCAGAAAGTTTCTGATCCTCCCCCCTTTTGCGCTCCTCCACCCATGCTTGTCCGTACATCCAGTCATGTGTCAAAAAAGCTGTACAGTGTAAGTCATCAACACTCATCCAGTCTAGTAGCAACGCCCTGTAGGACAGTTGGGACTTAACCATAGTAATTGGTTCAGAAATCACAGCACTATAGGGAACACCCCAAACAGCCGCCCCAGCAACATTCGTGGCAGAGTGAAGCATACTAACCCCAACTACCTGCTCTCCTGGAATCTGGGTTTCTATGCCTTTTTCTGAACAAATCATAGTAACCCCGAGTTTACATATTAAATCTTGCCCCATTAAGTTTACGGGACACACATTAGATACCACAAATTCATAGCAAAAATTTAGTTCCCTTAATTTACAGTCTAGGGGGACCATGAGTGGTTCAGTTTGTACCATGCCTCCTGCACCAATAGACATAACAGTGTGTGTCTGTGTGGCGGGAAAGGGAAATAAGGAAGACTTCGTCAAAACAGAATAAGTAGTACCCTAGTCGACTAAGAACTGCAACTCCTGGCCTGAAACATAGATACATTAGGCAAGATCTTAAACAAGTCACTTGAAAGCATTGAATAGTAAATATTAAGGAAAGGAAAAGAAGTACATGACCTGTCTTTGGCCACCCCCACCAAAGGACACCCTTTTCCCACCACTACCCATTAGTCCACCTGTTGGAAGCCCTGACATTGATTTGCACTGCGAAAGAACGCGCAATTTCCACCTCCGCGCCCTCCATGGCCACCACATCCCTCTATTTGGAAACACTGTGGGCACTCCTTCTTCCAGTGATTTGGGCTGCCACACAAGAAGCAGCCCTCCAAGTTCGGGTCCACCATCTCAGCCCCTTGCGAGTACTCACGACTGGATCCATGCCCTTGTCCTCCACTGCATCCTCTGAGGCCCTGTCGTCCACCTCGTTGTTGGCCCCTGCCTCTCCCGCCATTGTTGATTTGCATTTTCATCATAGTCAACGCAAGATTGTCCATGTTATTCTTCAACTTTTCATCTTTCTTGTCCTTTTTCTTGTGCTGCTGTTCCTTGCAGTTTTCTGCGTAACGTTTAATGGTGGCCAAATGTTCTGATTTCCATCCCATGTAGACTGTCCAATCCCCTTCCGGACCTTGGACACTCGTCCCCCAGCTGGTGGTATAATCTGCTGTAGAATTCGGGCATGGTCTCTTTCGGCCCGTTTGTACTCCTCAATTTTTCCCGTGTTCACCTCAGCCAGAAATTCTTTGATTAGTACAGCTTGGAACTTGCGTAATACCTCTCTGTATGCTGCATTTGAATCAGCGTCCCAGTCAAATTAATTTATCTGGATGTTCATGCGGGATGTGGACAATGTTCCGGCCATCTTCATCCAATCTCCCGGTCCCAGATGCATGACCAGGAGACGGCGAAGTTCGGAAATGGTGGGACGGTATTCCTTGCAGAAGTGAACCAGGTGATCCCAAAATTCTTTCCCCTCACGTCCAAAAACTTTTGCAGAAACTTCAGTGCTTCTCTCATTTCTTGTTCAGTCCATGGTCTATACCCCAGTATGGGCGCTTCTGGTAATACTGTGTCCAGTTCAGGCATTCCACCTGCAGGGGAATTGCTGGAGGTTTGTTCTTTCGCACTTTTACTTTGGTGGTCGGGGGCCAGGGTCTCCTCAGGAGAATCGTCTTCGTGCTCCATGATGTAACTCTTTCCTTCAGCTTCAGCTGCAGCCATTACTTCATTTTCACAGTTCACGGGATCACTCTCATGGTCGTTTCTGGCCTCAGGTGGTTCTCCTTTATGCTTCGGCACCTCTTGCCCAGTTCCGGTTCCAGAGAAACTTGGCTCGGCCCACTCTCCACTGGCTGACAGGTGTTCTTCTGGAATTGCGGTCAACTGTGACGTGCGGCATCGGGGTGGGGCAGAATCCAGGTCAGTCTATCGGAGTAGAGGCATCGCCTCGGGCTTGGAAAAAAGGGAGAAGAGAGAATGGGATTAGAATGTGTTTGAGAAGTAATGTCATACAGTGGTGGTGTACTAGGTGATGTGTGATGTGTTTGAGTCTGAAGGTCATTCAGTCTTCCGCGATCTGTCGTCAGTTTAGTCATCTTTTTACTATTATGTCTATATTCACGCCCATGCAACCCAATCTCATGACTTTTTGTGCAGCCATCACGACATAAAATCTATTCAAAATTGTGCTGCAATCACTCTTTAGGCCTTTCCTTTGTGCTAGGACAACGCTTCACTACCCTATGTATTTTAATGCACAGTGCATAACACCACCAGTTATCAGCTCTTAGGGACTTTCCCTGTCCCACGGCCTTTCAACCACTTTGCAAACAAAAACGATAAGGAATCAACTCATCATTTCTCTCCTACTGTCCCTCAGTCACCAGTTAGCACTGATACTGGCTGTGTTATGCAGTGCGCATTAAAATACATAGGGTAGTGAAGCGTTGTCCTAGCACGAAAAAAAGGCCTGAAGTGTGATCACAGCATGTTTTTGAATAGATTGTATATTGTGATGGCTTCACGAAAACTCATGAGACCAGGCTCGCCCATGTGCTTCTTCAATTCATGCCTTAAAAACCTAATCCTCCACAGCCTCCTGTTCCAACGAAACCTTTATTATTCCGGTCCCTTGGAATCGGCCTGTCCCCTACTGGAGGCTTCTGCATGGGAGACCTTACTACCTGGCACAATAGTGATTGCAGGTGACGTCAGTCCACAGCCTCTGACCTGGCCTCCTTGAGGTTTATGCGGGACGCTTTCGACCTGTCGCCTTTATGGCTTCAGATGACCCTGGCCCATGACCTCAAGCCTGGATCTCTTGCTCAATGTCTGAGAAAATAATGTATATCCCTTTTACGTGTACAAATAAATTCTGTACTGACCTTCAGTTCTTGACCTTGTATTTGAAGATTCAGGATGCCAGCGGTGGCGACCTCGCGGACTCGAATGCCAAATCCCCCTTCTCAGAATGTGGAGGTTTGGGATCAGGCAGTTTCCTCCTGAGGTGATCAGCCCTTGGTAGTTCAGTCCCACGCAGGTCGGTCACTCAAGGAATCCTGTTCGTGACACCAAGTTATGTCATGGAAAAATAAATTGTGCTCCACAGACTCAAGACTCAAGATCAGAGAGACAATCAACAATTATATTTGCCAGGCAAAATAGAACAGATCTGTTTCCAGTACACCAAGACAGTGCTCTGAGAAGAGAGTAACTGAGAATAGAGTAAAAGCATCCAATAGTTTACAGTCCATGGCCCCTTCAATGCGGTGAAGTCATCCTGTACCCTTAGAAGAAAAACATCCCCAAGTATATTGTGTCCACTTCCATGCTTGACTGTGGGGAAGGTGTTCTTCGGGTCATACTCAACATTTCTCATCCTCCTAACATGGCGGGTCGATGTGATGCCAAAGAGCTCAAGTTTGGTCTCATCTAACCACAGCACTTCTCTGAATTAGATGTTCACTGGCAAACTTAAGATTGGCTGTACATGTGCCTTCTTGTGCAGGGGAACCTTGCGAGCACTGCAAGATTTCAATCCATTATGATGTAGTGTGTTACCAATGGTGTTCTTAGTGACTGTGGTCCCAACTGCCTTCAGATTATTAACAAGCTCCTCCTGTGTAGTTCTGGGCCGATCCCTCACCTTTCTAATGATCGCCCTCACCCCATGAGGCAAGATACTGCATGGAGCCCCAGACTGAGAGCAACTGATGGTCATTTTATATTTCTTACATTTCTGAATAATCACAACAACAGTTGTCACCTTCTCACCAAGCCTCTTGCTGATAGTCTTGTAACCCATTCCAGCCTTGTGCAGGTCTACAATCTTGTCCCTGACATCCTTTGACAGCTCTTTGGTCTTGTCCATGGTGGTGGAGAGGTTGGAATGGAAGAAACTGCAGCTACAAACCCCTTAAAAAGCCCCTCTGTGGCTACCTGCCTCTCTACTAGGCTTAGCGGCTGGGCAAACGGGTTTAGCTGTTGGGCTAATGGCTTTAGCGGCTAAGCTAATGAGCCTAGTGGCTCTTCTATAGGGCCTAGAAGGTCTATATACTAATAGCCACCTCCTGTGGGCTTCAAAAGTTCTTCTAAAGAGCTTAGTGGCTCTTCTAATGGGCCTAGGAGGTCCAAGGGCTCTGGGCTGCCTGCTCTCGCCCCTCCACTCACCCTAGCTCTGCTAACTGGTGCTGGTGGGTGAGGCCTGGGGGCAGGCGTAAGAGGCTGCAGCCATCTCCGGGGTGCCGGCACGGGTCTCCAGAGAGCAGCCTCGACGCTTGGGAGTGTGGTCTCAGCGACGCTGGCGAGCGTGGCCTCAGTGGCGCTGGAGAGCGTGGCCTCAGCGGCGCTGGAGAGCATGGACTCGCCGCTCGTGAGCGTGGTCGTGGTGCTTGAGAGCGCAGTCTTGGCGCTGGCTGCGAGAACCTCTCGATATGTGGCTGCTGCGAGATCCTCTCGCTCCGCGTTCGCCCGAGCTCTGGCTCCCTGCAGCCTCTTAGCTGCTCGGTCCAACCCCTGTCGCAGGGAGCTTGTGAGATGGGTGATTAAACCCATCAGCTCGACCATCTGTTGTTTCTGTGCCGTCAGGGCTGGAGCAAGCCGCAGATCGTTGTTATCAGCCAGGGGTTAGCTATTGTGGGCGGCGCTTCAGGCAGTGTAGGAGGCTGGAGACTGGCCTCAACTATCGGCTGGCTCAGGGTCCTAGTGCCCGAGCTAACCCCGAGTGAGGCTCGCTGTCCCAGCTCAGGGCTTGCCTTCCGAGGCGAGCCGGGCACGAGCCAGAGTGGGGGAGTGCCGGAGGAAGCCTCAGACTTCCCGGGCAACTGGTGACTGGGTGAGCGACACGTGCAACGTGGACCCCCACGTCTCCTATGTCCTATGTGCTCACCTATTGGCGAGCCAAAGCAGGAGCTCCTCCGCAGCAGAGTCAAGGACGAGGGGGTCCACAATTCACTCTGGATAGATTATCAGGGATCTGTCGATCCACCTGCTCCTCCAGAAGCCCAGGTCCGCTTCCTCATCTTCTGACTCTCCACCACACAACAGCTCAGCTGTCGTAAACTGGCTCATCCTCTCCGGCTCACCCCTGAACTGAAACCAGTCTGCCTCACTCCACGCAGACTCCCCTTCCTTCTCCAGGAGAACAGTCGTCAAGGCCCCAAGGACAAGTTCCCTTGGAGCCGGGTCCCCTCCTGCGGGCTCGTGGTCTGCCACACCGTGTTTTTGTAGGCTGGTCCTTCTGTCACGTTTCTCTGCTTTCTCCACACAAAGAGGGCAGGTGCAGACACCGACATCCATGTTTCTAGATTTCCTGTATTTTCCAAACCAAAACCAAAAACTGGCGCAAGGGCCAAAAACAGGAATAACATTCACTTGATAGTTGTTTTAAGAGAAAGCATGAACACAGAGTATCACGGTGGACCAGCAATACACCCCAGAGCTCAAACCCTTTAAATACAACCCCACATACCAGCACCCAATAATAAAACAAACTCTAACACCACCCAGCTGACACTAATTAAACCAAAAAACTCAAAACACAAAGTTAAACAAAACACCGTCACTGTCTCCAGGCCTGACAGGTCACCTCACCAGAGAAGCTAGTGACCAGCAGTTTTTACCACTTTGCTGTTGTTTGCCTACCTGTTTGTTTGTCTGCCTGCCTGTGCGCTTTCCCTCTTCCTTGCCTACCTGCCCGCCTGACTGCTTTCCCTCGTCCTTGCCTTTCTGCCTGCCTACCTACCTGCCTCCATGTTCATCCAATATCTCTCTGCTGTCTTTCAAACACAGGTATTTGTATCAGCTGGGCACAGTTATTTGTTTGATAAGCGTGTGACAATTATTATAGCATCTACAATTGTGGACAAAATCTATCTCTACTTCCCACCAGGAGCATTCCTGTGTTTGATGTAGAAGATAAGGCAATCAGTAACCAGGACCGTTTGTATTACTTAGAACACAATTCTGACCAACCAAGAGAACTGGTTCGGAGTTGTCTTCACATGGATGCAAATAAAGGATATGAAAAGGCAGAAATGTTGTTGGAACACTATTTTGGTGATAAGGTGAAGCTCACTAGCGCATACATGGAGAAGGCCTTAAATTGGAGCAACATTAAGTGTGATGACAGACAGGAATTAACAAGCTATGCGCTCTTCCTGGGAGGCTTCTGCAATTTGTCACAAACATTGGAGGACATGGAAGAGCGCAACCTACCCTCTAACCTATGACTTCTTGTTTCAAAGCTTCCTCAAAAGTTAAGAGAAAAATGGAGGCCTGTAGCATTTGATGTCCTAGAGCATAGAAAAACAAGAGCTACCTTTCTTGATCTTGTTAACTTCACTGAGATGCAGGCTAGAATCGTGCAGGACCCACTCTTTGGTGAAGTGCATCTATCATATTTTATATGTTGGTTTCTCATATTGGTCTCTCAGGCCAAGTTGGCTTTAGATTCCAAGCCTTCATATAAAATGAATAGCAAAGGCAGCAGCTTTGTCACCACAGTCTTGGATCCGCCTGACAGGACTGAGATTCTAAAACCAGTACTAAGTGACAAACCAGTTCTCTCCCGACAACCAAACTTCTGTCCCATTTGTGATGATGCACATGCCTTGGATGTATGTGATGAATTATTATCCAGGGCTCATAATGATCCAGTAGAATTGCTGAAGGCAAACCGTATTTGTTTTTGGCTGTTTAGTAAAAGGCCATATAAATAAAAATTGTAAAAGCCGCATAACTTGTACGGTGTGGTAAAAGAAACATACAAGTATCCTGCACATTCAGAAGTCCGATGGTGACCTTCATGAGCCGAAAAACAGCATCAGTGATTCTGAAAAGGCTGTGAGCAATGGATTGCTTTCTTTAAAAAAACAAAACTTTGGATCCAGTGATGACCATTGTATGCTGGCAATTGTACCTGTTCAAGTAAAGCTCACTCATTCTAATCATATTATTCAAACACACATTTCTTGATCGAGGTAGTTCAGCCACATTTTGCACAGAAAACCTCAGAAACCAACTGAACGCAAAAGAGAAACATCATAGGATTTTGCTGCATACCATGGGCCAAGAAAAACTTGATAGCACAGTCATTAGGAATTTGGAAGTAAGCAGTCTAGATGGAAAGGAGTTCTTTGAGCTGCCAGATGCCTATACTCAGGAAGAAATCCCAGTCAGCAAAGATCACATACCACGGCAAAGGGACATGGAAAAATGGCACATTTACACATACCACATTTAAAGGAAGTGTGCTTACCTAGTATAGATGCTGATATTGACTTGTTTATTGGAGTAAATGCGCCTCAGCTTATGGAACCGGAAGATAATAAACAGTAAAGGCAGTGGGCCTTTAGAAATTAGAACCCTGTTGAGCTAGGTAGTTAGCTGTCTCCTTCATGTTGAGCACATGTTGAACTGCATTTCAGTTGAAAACATAAACCACCTCCTGCTTCCGCAACTTAACCATGATTTCCCTGAAAAAGCATATGAAAAGATTTAAATGTCACAGGAAGATTTATGGTTTATGCAGATAATGGAGACCTCGGTAAAACTGAAAGATAGACATTATCAGTTGCCACTGGCATTCAGAAGAGATGCTGAGATGCCAAATAACCGACAGATGGCAGAGTAAAGAGCAATGCTTTCAAAAAGAAAGCTGAGCACGAACAAGGCTTTCCATGAAGAGTACAGGCTATTTATGAATACCATCTCAGAGTGTGGACATGCCAAGCTTGTACCCAAAGATGAACTTGTATTGAAGCATGGCAAGGGCTGGTATATATCTCACCATGGAGTCCTTCATCCCAAAAAGGGAAGTTTACCGGTAGTTTCTGACTGCTCTTCATCTTATCAAAGAAAATCACTCAACAGTGAGCTTTTACATGGTCCAGACCTTACAAACTTCTTGATTGGAGTGCTGTTACGCTTTCATCTTGAGAATGTGGCCATCTTGGCTGATGTCAAGAAGATGTTTCACCAAGTCAGGGTCCCACCCGAGCACGTGGACTACCTTCACTTCTTGTGGAGGGATGATGGGGACATCACTCAACCCCTTATGGAATACAGAATGAGAGTTCATCTTTTTGGGGCAATGTCATCGTCTAGTTGTGCCAGTTATGCCTTAAGAAGAACTGCTGAGGATAACAAACTCAACTTCTCAGGAGAGGCAGTGAGTACTATCTTAAACTTGTATGTAGATTTTTTGCTGAAGTCAGTGGATACAGAAGCCCATGCTATTTGTTTATACTGGGAACTAAAGGCATGTTGTGCAACTGGAGGTTTAACAAGGTGATCTAGTAATAGTTGAGTGGTGTTAGCCTACATTCCTGAACCTGAAAGGGCAATGGAGTTAAAGGATCTGGACATAGACATTGAAGACTAACCTGTGGAACGAGCTCTGGGTGTGCAGTGGTGTGCTGAAGAAGATATTTTTAATTTCTGTGTGTCTTTTAAAGATAAACCTTGCACCAGGCTTGGAATTCTGTCTATTCGTTCCATCTATGATCCACTAGGATTTCTTGCACCCTTAACCCTTCCAGCAAAACACATTTCTGCAAGTGCTGTATAGGTATAACCTCTGCTGGGATGAAGTGTTACCAAACAAATTCCAGGAAACAGTACTTGCATGGGTTTTAGCGCTCTCACAAATTTCATAATTACTTGCTGTTTTATGCCAAAGACATTAAGAAAGATGGCATGTGCACAGATGCATCACGTTTGTGATGTGAGTGAATTTGGGTATGGCACAGTAACATATTTAAGATTGACCAGCATTAGCAATGAAGTACACAGAGCCTTTGAAATGGGGAAGTCCAGAGTGGCAATGCCAGAGGAACAAAAACATTCTGCTTTATCTAAGAACCATCATGTTTCAAAACTCATGCTTCAACACATACACCAGCAAGTTGGGCATAGTGGAAGTAATCAAATGTTGTCGACCCTACAAAAGAAGTACTGGATTCCCTGTGTGAATTCTCTGTCAAGAAAAATCATGACTCTATGTGCCCTGCAGGCGGCAGCATGAATGTGTAGGTAAACAAAAAATGGCTGATTTGCCAATTGACCGTTTGACCCCTGTTCTTCCTCCTTTCTCACACATCAGAGTGGATTATTTTGGACCGATAGAGGTGAGAAGAGGCCGTTGCATGGTGAAGTGATATGGCGTGATTTTCACTTGCCTCAACAGTAGAAGTGCCATCTAGAAGTGGCACATACTATGGATACAGATTCTTGCATAAATGCATTTAGACAACTCATTTCCAGAAGGTGTCAGAGAATTATGGATGGAACTATCTTGACCTTTGCTGAAAAGGAGCTGAAAGAAGCAATGAACTCTTGGAATTTGGAGGAGACTGAACCCAGTCTCTCACAGAGTTAAGAGGACATTTAACCCTCCTGCAAGTGCCCACCATGGGGGCATTTGAGAAAGACTGATATGGATGTTCAAAATAATTTTCTTGTCTGTCTCAAACCAGCAGCCTTTGGATGATGAGGGTCTTGTCAGCTTGCAATATGCGGTTGCTGTAAGGGGCCAGAGATATAGGAGCCAAATTGAATACTTTTTAATGAGTATTATTATTATATTATTATTATTATTTTATTTTATTTTTAATTTTTTTAATTTTTTTAGTTGGAGACTATTAGTTTGCCCAAGATTAATTGGCCCTCAGTTAAAGACTTTTATTTTGAAATTGCCTTTGGTCACCTCACCAGTTAAAGATGGTGTCTTCCATGTGTTTGGTTAGTCTTGAATAGACTATGGAAGATGCTAGTGACCAATAGTTTTCGCCACTTTGTTTCACTGTGACTTGAATAATTGCTTGCCTCCTTGTTTGTTTGTCTGCCTGCCTGTGTGCCTTCCCTCTTCCTTGCCTATTCGCCTACCTACCTACCTACCTGCCTGCCTGCCTGCCTGCCTCCATGTTCATCCAGTATCTCTCTGCTGTCTTTCAAACACAGGTATGCGTAACAGCTGGGCATTCATTTGTTTGATAAGCATGTGACAACTATTATAGCGTCTACAATGGTGGACTTTATATTTGACCAGTACAATCTGTAATTGATAGATTTATTGTAATCTGTTTGCAACATGGGCACACAGCCAGTCTGTGGGAGCCAGAAGTCTGGCTGGGTTGTAGGGGATCAAATACTTATTTCACTCAATGACATGCAAATCGAGTTATGTTTATGTAACATGTTTTTTCTTGATTGTTGACTGATACTCTGTCTCTTTATACAAATGGAATTACCTCATAAATTAGAGACGGTTCATTTTTTTGTAAGTCAGCAAACTTAGAAATTCAGCAGGGGAACAAATAATTATTTCCCCCTCTGTATTTCACACTGTCTGTTTCTGAAGAGATTTTATTGGATTCATTTAGACTTTATATTTTATATTGTTTCTGTGTCAGTGCAGTCGTAACATAAGCAATTTCCTCCTAGATGAATTCTGATTCTGATTAATGCAGCTCTGACCCTTAAAACAAACTATTTTGTCTGTAATGATATTCATGTACAGTAAACCCCCGAAATTCGCAGGGGTTAAGTTCCAAGAGCACCTGTGAATGTTGAAAAAACGCAAATTTGTGATGTGGTAAAAAAATGCTTAAAAATGCCCATTTTTATGGTGTAAACCCTAAATATATGCTTCCAAAACACTTTTTTATTTTAAATAGGTAAACCCAAATACGTATTGTACAGTGTACACTGAACTGCCGTCTCACGCAGTTAATTCACGCAAGCGCGTTTTCTTTGGTATGCACTGTCATATTCTTTGGTATAAGCAAGGTAAATAATATAATTTACAGTAATAAAAATATAGTAAATAGAATGGGTAATCACCAATAATTAATGCTATTGATTGAAGACAAGGATTTACAGTTCATCCGGTGGCCCCTCCTTTCTTCAGATGCTTCAGGAGGAGTTGTATTGTAGTGACCTGCTGGTTAAAGCAGACACTGGCCAGCAACTCGCTTTTATTTTGAAAGTTCGGTCCTTTCACCGAAGTAATGCAGGGCGTATACACACACACACACACACACATCTATATATATATATATTCAAATATTTCTGTAAATCTCAACTTAAACATTAATGTAATCAAATCAAATATAAAATCAAAGCTAATATAATAACATATACATACATATACACATACACATACGCATATACACATATATACACACACAGACACATGCGCACTTACATTAATATCAGCACATATATACACTATTATACAGTTTCACAACAATTGTGAATAAGTACAAATGAGTAGATGAAAAAAGAGTAAAAGTGATCAAAAATACCTATAATTATATAGTTAGTTGTAAATAAAATTGTATGATTGTCCATATGTCATTAAAAATATAAAATTATAGCCACACTACAATGTTGTATACAGTATACAGTAGAGTTATAAAAACTCTAAATACAACTAGAGAGTACCGAAGAGTACCTTAAATGTAAACAAAAAAAATGTAAACAGTTACCAAGTTATTGTGGAAATGTAGCAGTTGTGTAAGTATTGGAGTGTGAGTGCAGTGTTCAAGTAGGTATAAAAAAAGTAATATGTAAACATGGGGTGGGGGG
>JBBPCX010016274.1:0-17268 GCA_037974365.1 Hydrocynus forskahlii | reverse complement strand
AGAGGGGAGAGAGAACGAGAGGGAGAGAGGAGGGAGGGACAGAGAGAGAGAGAGAGAGAGAGAGAGAGAGAGAGAGACAGAGAATAGAGAGGTGGTGTGAGGACATTTTTTTTGGCGATTTATAATTTAAAACATTTGAATAAAGAGGAGTGTGTTTGTGTGTCCTTATGTGCACACCATCCCTGCAATTCTCTAAGTGTGTGCACTCTTGGGTGTCCACGCCCAGTACACGCATCATCATCACAAGAAAAACACATTTGTCATTAACTTGATTACATGCACACACCAACGCACAACTCATCCTCCTGCTTTACCACAAGTGTTTCTGGGCCGCATGATTTATGGATTAGCCTTCTGGTTGCGTATTTGTGTGCGCATATGTGTGTGTGTGGGGAGGGACCCCATGGTCTGCTTCCGCTCAGGCTCAGAAGTACAACAGAAACCTACTGATTCACAGGCAAAGCAACTCAGCACACACAGGCAGCACTGACCACGAGATGTTATATCCAAAAATGGCTAATGATTAAAGCATCACAGTCTGACGTACTGCCTATAAACTCTCCTAAAGGACAAATCTACAGACAATATATTTAGGCCTTTGATGACTGCTCCCACTCGTTTTTAGCTATGATTATGTACTTTACTTAATGTGTACAGAAAACACTGAGTCATGAATTGTCAGAAACTGCTTAAGTCTAACAGAGATTATGTGAAGGGAGATCAACCAAAATCTCCAAGGTTTTGTGTAATTCAGTGATTGAGATATAAACTAAATAATTAATTGTGGGTTTGGGGAAAATGTTTAATTACTGAGAAAGTTCCTGACACAGATTTCTTTACAGTGGTGGTGAATGGAACCAGTGGTTGGGATGTCCAGAACACAAACATAGCCATTTTATTCACTATCCAAAATCATCACTCAACCTACGTGTGTCCTTGAAGTTTTTATATTGTCATAGTAGAAAATTTTATATTGTGGGGAAAAAAAACCTTTTACATTAACCCCTATTAGACGTTTTTTGGGGGGGTTTTTGGCAAAGAGGACGGAGTAAAAAAAAAGTCAAAACGGTCTCAAAACTATCAACTCAGACATCAGACAGTGCATTCATAATCATTTAATGTAGTCGCTTTCTGGGAGGAAGCTTTTAGAGACAGACATCTGGTTCCATTCACCACTGCTGTAAATTTATCTATAATGAAGCGTTTCTTCATTATTCACATTATTCACATCTCAACCATTAATGAAAAAAAAAATGCGTGTGATGATTTAGCCACACAGGGTGTACAATGCTAACTTCAGAAACCAAACATGGTACATTTAGGTAAAATGAGAAAAGCTGACTATCAAATTCTGTTATTTGCAAACATCTGAAAAAGTATCTTTATTTAAGATTATATTGCAGTTACCTATATTTACTTTCATTATATTATTTCATTATATCACTTTCTTAATTCTATCGCTATTTTTATTGTATTTCCTTGTTAAACTACCAGTATGTTGGTAAGTGCATGTATGAAAGGTGCTCTATAAAGCTGATTACATATAATTTCTTACATTTCTTAACTTCGCATCTTAATATTTATTCGCTTTTAATTATTTTATTATTCTCAGAAAGCAAGTCACTAAATAAATGAAGTCAAACTGAACCCCAGCTCTCCATTTCTGGATTCATCTCGCAGCACATGCACACACACACACACACACACACTCTCTCTCTCTCTCTCTCTCTCTCTCTCTCTCTCTCTCACTCTCCGTCTCTCTCTAATCCTAAATCTTTTATTCTGCTGCAGAGCACTTACTCCAAAATCCAGCACGCCATGAGACACACCCTGAACATACAGAGAACTCTCTCACTGCATCAGCCCACTTAATCTGAGCCGTTAACTTCTGTATCAGCATGGAGAAGGTCAAACCAGGACAAAATGACTCTGCTTTCACAATGCACAGGTACTGTATGTACTGGTCCCTTTATGAGCTTTACCAACATCATGTATCTACACAGGTCCTCTAAAGAGCAGTGTTCAGATGCCTCGAGGTGCACTCACTGCACTCATATTATATAATCCCCATAGAAAAGCAGACCAATAGAAAAGGACACTGCCTAAGGTCATAACGCCCGTCAGCTAGACTGGTATAAAAGCCCCCTATTACCATCCTTGATTTCAGAATCTGTCTCGTTTGTCTCTGGGCAGTTTCTGACCACAGAAACTGGGTGGAGGACTAGTCTCAGCAATGACATTTATATGGTAGTGTGTGTGGAGCTGGTACAAGTGTATCAGGCACAGTGGTGTTGACCAAAATAGGTGTCTGGACTAGATGATGGCCAACAGAAACTGTCTCTAACTGTATACTAAGAATGTGGAGCTTCAAGGGAGGGATTTCTGTTAACATCAGTGAGGGATGTACCATAGCTGTAGTTTATGTATACTTGGATTCTGTACATATTCCAGTTTCCTGGGCATGTCTGTTCACTGAAGTTCTTTTAAGTCTTAGGTCACGCATAAAATAGGTCTGCGTTTGGTCCAAAACTAAAGCTGTTTTTAGGTAAAAAGCTTTTTGGTTTGACATTGAGACTAAAAGTGTAAATGCAGCCAACTGATTACATTTGGCAGAGAAAGAGAGAGAGAAAGAGAGAGAGAGACAGAGTGAGAGAAAGAGAAAGAATGAGAGATAGAGAGCGAATGAGAGAGAGAGAGGGAAACAGACAGAGAGGGAGATAGCGAGAGAAAGAGAGGGCGAGAGAGAAAGAGAGAAAGAGAGAGAGAAAGAAAGAGACAAAAAAAAAGAGAGAGAGAGACAGAGAGAGAAAGCGGGAGAGAACGAAAAAAAGAGAGTGAGAGAGTGAGTGAGAGAGAGAGAGAGACAGAGAGAGAGAGAGAGTGTGAGATAGAGAGAGTGAGAAAGAGAGAGAGAGAGAAAGTGAGAAAGAATGCACTTGAAGGGTTGTACATTTAAGGGCCTATATCAAGGAATCTATGATATATATATATATATGAACATTGTAAAAGTAAAAAAAAATTACCATTCATTCTCCAGTCCATTTAGTCCATATACGTAAACTAACCATTTTAAATTCGTTGTTGTGATGTGACAATAAACAGTGTATTTACAAATTCCAACCTATTCAGCTGTCTAGCCCTGTCCATTGACATGAAATGTTTAAGAAGTGTTTTAGTCCCAGCATGATACTGGGCAGCTAATCTGAACAGAGCTCATTTACATATGGCAGTCTTAAAGTTACAGAAACAGAAACAGCCTCAAGAGGGGTTAAAAATGGTCCTATATGTTGGGTTGCCCACATAATTCGTAACGGACCCTTAATCGAGATACACAGGCTCACAATTTGTAAATGGGGTTAAAAACTAGAAGGGAAGATGAGGAATAAAGATTGAAAGAAGAAAGGAAAAAGAGCACAACATGAGGAATGAGAAGAAACGAGGAAGTGTAGAATGGGGTCAGAATTGTGTTTTTGGACAGACTCATTGTGTTTGGAGAATCAGTCCCCTACAGCCAAAGAGCCTCTGTCACTACTGACCCACATTCTACCCATAATCCTCCTGATGGGCATGACACCCCTTTATTCTCCAGACTGTGGCCAATAAGATTAGTGCATGGAGGGGATGAAGCCCAATCAGATTCCTGCCTTTGGGGTCTGATCTGAATTTTGAAAGCGCTGTAAAGAAGGGAAGCCCTCGGGGCTACTCGGCATTATTGACTGTGTTCTGGTCTACAATGGGATTCTGAAAGGGAGGCCATGTTTTTGAGTGAGCTTGCTAGAAGAAAATCCAGAAAACTGCAGTTTATGATGTTTGAGGTACTCAGGAACTCTAAGGTCCATGTTGTACCTTTGAGGGTACATTTAAGTTGTTTGTACCCAGACAGTACTAATTGGTGTGACAGGACAGGGTAAACACTAGTAGCTAAAAACAACATAAATGTACCCTCAAAGGTACAGCAGGGACTTTAAGTTTCTATAAGGTTCTATAGGAACTATTATGTTGTTTGTTCTGAGACTGTACTTTACATTGTGACTGTGCAGGCTAAACACTAGTAGCTAAAACTAGGCAAATGTGTGTTTTTGTGTGTGTATTCAAAGTGTCCTCAGGAAGAAAACATGAAAGTTTTAACACTGTGGGGACTAAGTGGCTGTGACTACAAAAAAAAATAAAAGTTATCATTCATTATGAAGTGAAATATATACTGTAATAATAAACAACACTAATGTTTCCTTTTTAGACCATTGATTCCTAGCCTCAGTCATGAAACCCATTACGCACCTCCTCCCAGTCCTGCATGGTTTAGTGTATCCCTGCTCTAACACACTCACTGCAAGGGTAGGAACATTAGTAAATTCATTAGTTGGATCTGATATACTAGGAGCACTGCAATAAAGCAGAGCAGCGGGGCCTCTAGCACCAAGGTTTTCAACTGTCAAAATAATAATAAACCTTCTGGTTTAGCATAATGTAGATCAGTGCTGGAATATGATGCCACAATATGCAAATACGTCCAATGTTCCCATCCTCTAATGTTCCTGCCCTCATGTTGCACTGAACAAACATGAGAGGTAGATGCCATAAGTTAACCATCACACTGCTTTAATGATAGTTAGAGCTGGCTGGGTGAGAACAGTAGCAACATCTGGGAAAATACAAGACGACTGATTTTTTTAAACCTTTTTTTTCATCTGTTTACCAAAAATGACTACCATTGCAGTAATGGTCATTTCTGCTAGCCAGTCTATAGGGGTTTCACTTTTATATTAGCACCAAGCTAACAATGTTGAGCCTTCTATGGGGCATTTTTGGGGCAGTTGGTGGCCTAGAGGTTGGGGAGTTGTCCCTGTGATTGGAAGGTCTTGGGTTCAAATCACAGGACTTCCAGTGGCACCATTGAGGTACCTTTAAGCAAGGTACCGTCCTCACACACTGCTGCGTTCCTGGCGGCGCGTAGCTTCCCTTGCTACACAGGGTTTCATCTTATCATGGCCAGCCTATCCATCCCTGTTTGTGTGTGTGATGAGACTATAAGATAGTTGAACTAGGGATTCAGTCCTATGAAGCTAGTGTGTGTATCCTTTTACCCGTTTACGCAGGTTGCAGGTGAGGATGAGGTTGCGTGAGAAGGAGTTGGCAAAGGCCGTGTAGAAGTCCAGCACTTTCAGCAGAGCCTCCCTCCGAATTATGTGAAGATCACAGTAGGTAAGTGCTCTGACGTTAGCGCAGGCATGGGCTAGCGTTGTCTCCTTCCAGAACACATCACCAAAAACATCCCCTTTGCCTAAGAGACAGAGGGGGGGAAAGAAAGAAAGAAGCAATAAATCACAAAGACAAAGGTAAGAGACAAGAACTAGCCAACTTTTTAAATCAGCGTCAGTCATAATTAGCACCACACTCTTAACCTATTAGCGAATTGTCTAACCTGACTTTTCAATCCCAGCCTCTTTACGAAATATAAGAGTAGTGATGTGAACAGTGCACTTAAGTTACCTTCCTTAAAAGTCTATGATTCAAATAATAACTGCTCACAGTCCTCAATTAGTTTGACTTTTAAAAGTATAGGCCACTTTTGATGGAAAATGACTACAACTGTAGGCATTTCTTTCTTTTTAAATCCAGAGGGGTAAAAAAAAATCTCTGTTTTCTTGCAAATCCAGAGAGATTAGACTGATTTTATACAATGAAGAAATTAATGTGCCTCGAAGGGGATTTACATTAGCATGAGACAATAACAACAAAATCATTTACTCAGTATTCTTCAGCTGCGTGGATTAGAAACCCGGGCTTGTGAATGATAGGTTTGGGACTGTGTTCTTATCTTTAGGGGTCATAAACAGATGTTGATAGCTGATGGCAACGAGAGAAGGACTGTGAGAGAGTTGCTGAGAGAGAAGAGTGGTAAAGCAGAGACTGAAAGAATGGAGGCTGAGAGAGATATGTTCTCTTTCAGGTGCTCTCTTTGAGGTAGGCCTAGAGGCCTAAAGTAACAAAGATCAATGACATTACAACCTTCCATCTACCATGACAATTCTCCGGCGCCCATCAACCTGGCCTGTGATCCAAAATAGCTCTACTGTCTATACCTCCATGAGACTGGGGACGGACATGACATAACCCTCCTTGGTCACATATAGCCTACACGTGTTGATAAACCTCTTCTTACTTTGGGTTCAAGCAGTTCTCACTCATACTTTTGAAACTGCATGGAATAAATATAGAATATTTTATTGTGATTTGAAACTGATGAAAAGTGTGTACAGTTCAGTTTTACAAACAGAAAAAAGGTATTTGCATATTTTTCACATCTACTGATGAAATCCCTTCTAAATAAAAATACTGTACAGCCACAAATTACTATGGAATTGGATCAAGACCCTAATGTGTGGCCACTACTTGATAAGGTGTGGACACCAGAAAAAGTGAGAATGAAATAATTAATTAGTGATTGTTAAGTCGTGGCCAGGCAACTTTAATGGTATCAAAAAGGTAACAAAAGGTAACAAAAAGGTAAAAAGGTAACTACATCACTGCAATACAGGCTGAACAAAATAGTTAAAGTAATAAACATATGAACATGCACTTGAACATTAGCCTGGGAATAAAATGGCTTAATGCAAACTACATTTTTAAAAGAAATCAAACCAGCAAAGAGTTCTGGGTGGTTCTGCACCTAGTGCTACAATACTATATTATTTAAGATCATACAGTTTATTTGAATTTAAGGAGTGTAATAAGTAAAGCATGAGCCTCTTTCCTGAGTGTAGCTGCTACTTTCGTCATATAAAAAACCCATACATTACTAAAATCACATTTAAACTGGGAGATGGACGCATATGTGGTCATGTTTCTGGAGCCTCATAGGACCATGATCCGTCCCAGAGTGAATGATTCAGCTTGTGAGGCCAATTACATTCAAATTAGTTGGTTCAGTGAGCACAAAACAGGCTTATCATAATGAACTATTGTATTAACAAAGCCTATTGCATCCCTGTCCCTTCAAAATCCATTTGCTAATAACATTATTGCAAAACGCTCACATTAATACTGAGAAACAAATGAGTGTTAAACAGCTGTAATGGTGTTAAAGAGGTTATGTGTACCAAAGCCAGACTGAATAGTCTAAGGGAAATTCAACTGGACACCTATGGTAGCTTCTGAGACATTCAGGTGTAAATAAAAATCTGGAGAAAAAAACTCCAAATGAAAATACACTATGCTGTATGCAGAAAACGATAAGACATTGAGGCAAGACACTGACGACTTCTTTGCCACAGGGGTGATAGTGGCAGCTTTGAAGCATTTTTGAATGACAACGGTACTCAAAGAGATATTGAAGTTGTCTGTAAGAACATCTGCCACCTGGTCTGCACATCCTCTGAGCACATGACCAGGAATGTTGTCTGGTCCTGCAGCACTGGTCCTCAGTGCCCTGCCACAAGTGTGGTACGTCCTCAGTGTCCTGGAAGTGGCCGTGGATTTTCTAACCATATGCACACCTACAGGAATAAATATAGATGGAAAAACACTTATCAACTTGATGACATCATTCTATTTGCTGAAAGTGAGGAACAACTGAAGAACTTGTTGGTAGACCTGAGCAACGAAGGATAGAAATATGGAATGAAGATAAACAAAAGGAAAACAAAAACTATGTGTAATGATATTGCAAGAAACAAACAAAGGAAAGACATAGTAATTGACGGCACAAAATTGGAAGAAGAGGAAGAGTACAAGTACTTAGGAAGACTGATTACACCTGACAACGATATAAACAAGGAAATCAACCAAAGAGTTACAGTGGGGTGGAGAATGTTTGGAGAGTACAGCGTTTTCCTGAAAAGAAAATACCGATGTGCCTCAAGAGGAAGACCATGGACACAGTCATATTACCAGCAATGATCTACAGTGCAGAAATATGGACTCTCACTAAACATCAAGAGAGCAAACTGGCAGTGGCACAACGCAGCATGGAAAGAATAATACTAAACATCACGTTAAAGGATAAGATACAAAATGATAAAATAAGAGGAAATACCAAGATCAAAGACATCATAGAGAGAGTTGAAGACATGAGAGGAAAGTGGGCAGGCCATCTAGCCCGAATGCAGAACATCAAGTGGGCAAAATGAATAACAGAGTGGACACCAGGACAAGGGAAAAGATCAATGGGTAGACCCAGGAGGAGATGGAGAGATGAAATAGAGAAGATAGGTGGCAGCATGTGGATGCAGAGAGCACAAGATAGGGATGCGTGGAGAGAAATGTGGAGGCCACCTGCCAGCAGTGGCAAGAAGAGCTAAGATGATGATGACAATGATGATGCACACCTCCACAGTCATCTACAGCTACTGCTTGGAGAATATGGAGATGGTCTTTACAGTAACATCACTGTTGCACCTGCTGATGTAGCCAGTCACCGACGCAGTGCAGTCCTCCATGTTGGTAGAGCCACCATGGGTTGCAGCCACCCTAAACATGTTGCAGTCACTGCACTCAAATTAGTCCTGAAGAGCCGAGCTTGCTCCTGAGGCCAAAGACTTCGACTGGCTTGGCTCACGGTAATCAGAAGGTTGTTGTAATCAGAAGGATTCTTCAAACACAGTAGCTAGTGTGGTGTAGTGGGTAGCAACCACTGTCCCCCACACAACAAATAGGATTCAATTCACCATGTGGCCAAACAAACACACAGCAACCTGGAAAGAGTCCTTGGGCAAGACTCTGAATACATCGGCTACATCGGTAACACAATTCAGTTGTAACTGGTATGAATTAAATTGTATAAGAGCATTCACAAAACATATGAATGTACATTTTCTGTTGAGATAGACAGCTTACTAGAGCCTACTACTGATGCATGAGTCAACTTGTAACTTGTGGGTCAGCTTATAAGAAAATTTTGCAGGTGTGGGCGGGGCACGTCAGAAAGTGACAACGCAGTGTTCCAACTATAAATAACATACAAAATCACAGTGAGTTGTGTCAGGTTTATGGTCACTGATTAATGAACATTTCTGCAGGTTGATCCGGCGCATCACTACAGCCTAAAAATCCCCTGAAACTATGTGTGGCCTGAAGAAAGAAATTCTTCTGCAATTGTCTTATCAGTGTTCTAGCTTTAATGAGGTGAACAGTTTTAAGCTCACAGGAGAACCTTGTTTCCAGCTTTCGGAAGTGTTTCTCCAGCAATTTGTCCCTTTCAAAGGCGTGACTGGTTGAATGGGTTTTGTGGTAACTTACTGCATAGCTTGTCCAACCTAGCAACAGTTCCTTGGGAAAAGTGCATTTGTGGCCAGAGCTTGGATAGGTTCATTAGCAGTCTACTACTGGTTAATCTACTAGGTAATGGAAAACATCTCTCTATTGTCTATGTAGTCAGTTGTCCAAAGGTAATCTGCTGTATGAAGGCTGTGCATCAGCTGGAACCTTGCGAGTGGACGTGAACGGCACAATTGAAGGTGGCCTCAAAAAGACTGAGACAAGCGGACAGATTTTTCTCCATTCCAGTCCCTGTGGTGCAGCTCCCCACAGAGCTGTTCTGCCGCCCTGCCATCTCGCCATCACCTCCACAGGAGCCAGCCTCCCCAAGCCCACTCCCTGCCTCTCTCCTGGGCTGAGGAGGGAGCACCCCCTCCTCATTCTATGGGCTCCTGCGGGAACTGATTAATGCTCTGTGCGACTGTGTCACCATGACGACTCATGCAGTGCTTCTATTGTGCAGTGCAATGCAAAAGTTTCTGATTGGATCTTCAGTGGAAAAGGAAATGCAATCAAAGTGATATTAATGGCGGGAGAAATCTACAGAGAACATTAAAAAGGAAATGCAATTTTGACAGATTCTATACTTATCCCAAATACAAAAAAAGTGCAGACATGTTTGGTTAGTGAGATCTGTGTGGTTTAGTTTGGTCTACTGAATCTCATCAATACCTTCATCCACTTTATAGATGTTACACAGTGTCAGAAGCACAAAAGCAATTTGAGATTAGGGGTACAGCAATTAGTCTCCCTTATCATCTATGCCACCAACACTGGGTGAGTGAAGGTTAGTATGTGCTTAATCCAAGTCATGTGAAGCACCACTGCATCCTTTTGAATCTGCCGAGAGGACTGGATTGCCCCGCTAATACTATGTCCTCTGCTAATACTACGCAACCATTCCCATAGCACAGCCAAACATTCTTCACTTTGAATTGTATAAATGGTGACAACAGTGGAAAACAGAATAATTATTAATTAAGTTATAATAGGTCTTTTGGCTATACAAAACATGTTCATGAAATTCTTTGCACAAAATCACTCTCACAGTTTCAGTCCCTTTCAAAACGAGCCGTTTCAGGGCTCTGCCACTTATACAAATAAGCTGTTGCTGGCCACGGCCCACCCATCTCATGCTTACGAAACGAAACGAAGAAGCTAGTTCGTACATAACTGTGACAGAAACACAAAAGTCATTATTTGAATGTACTTACATCTGCTGACTTGTCACGGACAGTAGGTACAGATCCCCCACGACGCTGAAGTTAGCTCCTTATTCAAATTTTCCGTTCCACCTTAAATAGTTAAGATGGAACTTTTTAAGATGGAACGAAACTGATTGTTGCTGTGACATGGTCATCGAAAATTAAATGGAACCATGCAGTTCTTTGTTTTTTTTTGTCTGGGAGAAAGTGTGGGGATTTGTGCTGATCTTTGCAGCAACAACACAACACTTCATGTGTGACCTGTCTTTTCCTGTAGACATAGCGCTCGGCTTATCTGTGTTCGTAAAACTAGCATACAAAATGGCGGATCTTCAACTAATCTAGTGGGTGGGGTCTCGACAGATGAGGGGCGGTTCTATGCAAATTGGCCCAGTGGGACGTCACGCTGGGCCCCCCATCCAAATGGCTCATTTTGAAAGGGCCTGAAACTGTAAAGAATAAAGCTGGTGAGATCTCTTTATGTGAGAGTGATTTTGTGCAAAGAACTTCATGAACATGTTTTGTATAGCCCATAGACCTATTATAACTAAAGTGAGTTTTGCATAATATGTCCCCTTTAATACGTTTTTTTTTGTATATGTTTTAATATACCAAAAATGTTTCTTTTGTATTCAAATTACACAGTATAACTTGTATGCAGTCATACTTTTGATACAGAAACCATTTCAAATGAAAAAATAACAATAATGATACAGTAACAATTTTAAAGCAGTCTAATAGAAATGTAATATGTTAGAAGGCGCCACTGTTTACATGTATTTCTTCCTAAAACATCATGACCTAAGTCAATGAATTAGTAAACTTGATGCAATTTCAAGCAAGTGTGTATGGATTTACCTACCTGACATTTGACATTTGAATGTTGTTTATTCTAACTGGGCGAGTAAAAGTTACCATTACTTGTCTGCTGCATTAGCCTCATAGTTGGAGCGCGAAACTTTAAAAAACTCATTTCACCTTTTCTTGTTGTCAAAGCATCTGGATCTAGACTCACCTAGTATGGCAATGACTTCATCATCCTGGATGACCTCTAGTGACCCTGAAACCACAAAGCAAAGTGTGTCCACACTCTCCCCGGCGTGGAATATGAGGTCACCGGGTGCCGAGTGGCTGGTCTGAAATTCCACAGCCAAAGAGCGCAGACAGCCGTCACTGGCCAGCCTGAACGCAGGGTGCTCGTTGAACACCTTTCTGTTCAGGTGCACGCAGATGTCGGCACGCATGTCTTTAGGACAGATGGACAGCACCTGTGAACAGCCAGAGAAATATCAGCTACAGGATTATAAAGGTTATAAAGACGGAAGCTAGAACCACCTGGGCAGTCTTGTTTTTTGACATTATCTAAATGTAATTAATTACGCAGATCATTTTATCCTTTTCTAAGTCATTCTCTTAATTGGTAGACTTTTGGTGATTGGCTCCTGGACACGTGTCTCATGCATACAGATTTCCCTCCATTTCATTCTTAGCAGTTTTTCAGCCAACAACAATATTCACGAGGCCAAACAGAGATATGACGTGCTGATATGTTTCACACTTCATACACTGTACTTGAATAAAATCTTAAACAAAAAAAAACACTATTATAGTAATACTAAAAGCCTGAATTACAATAATAAAGTGGTTTTCACTAACAAACCAAACCCCCACCCCACCCATCCACAAAGCTTAATGCTGTGAAATGGTGGTTGAGAGTCTCTGCTAAGATGTGTTAGTTCTGGTCTTATGAACCATCGTTGAAACCAGTTCAGAAAAAAACATTTTTGACCAGCTAAACTCAAATTTCAGAGGGAACTCTAAATCTCAGTGGGAACACTTAAAGCAGAAGCCAACCACATCTGACTGATTGGACATTTTATTGTCCCTTCCCAGTGACAAACAGACAGTTCTGCTAAATAATCTGCATGCTAAAAATGCTAAATAATGGAATTCAAATGAGCAATTTTAAAGTCAAATGAAAGCGTAATTACATAAATTACAACACAAAGCAGTACACGGACTGAAGGGCCATTCGGCATTTGAATCAAGGATATTTTGCATCCCAAGTGGGAATCATTTCCAGCAGAACAAGATGTTACCATTTTCATGATTTCTCTCATATTTTTCCTGACCTACTGAGCTGTGATGAATTACAGACTTTCGGAGCAGTTTCTTGGTTGTAAAATGTTCTGTTTAACCATGTAACTGTGTCCTTCCCACTAGACTACTCTCACCTTCTCAGTGTCGATGCCCTTGGTCATGGACCAGGTGGAGACGATATAGTCCATCACTCGTTCACTCAGGCCCTTGGGAACCTGGTAGAGCTTCAGAAAGTCCCTCACATTGTTCAGCATCTCGTGGTACCGGTTAGTGTTTGCATACATCTGCTGGAAGATGGTGGTCACGTTTCCGAATATGGTGGCGTAGAGAAGAGCTGACACAGAGACAAAATTGACCAAATAAACAAAAATAATAGGGGTTGGTTGACTAACATATATCCACTAGGGGGCATAACTTTGGGTAAAACTGCTGAAATATACTTAGTATTGCAAACCAGACTTCAAGCCCTTAACGGCCATGGATTCACACTGACATTGATTAGATTATCCTAACATTCTTAATGTTACAATCTGTGGAAAGAGCAAATCCTAAACTTTCCATCCATACCACAGATGTGCCAGTAAGGAGAAGACGAAATATTTTTAACATGTTTTACAATGACTGATTTTGATTGAGTTGTTATGTGTACAGTCTTGTTTTCCAGAGAGAAGAAACATCTGCATTTGACATGTTTTGATATTGCAAAAAGCTAGATGTGCAGATGCAAATCTGTCTGTGCAGAATGTAAATGTCACACATTATGTAAGTATGAACGTTTTCATCATGTCATTTTTTCATGTCATTTTCTTTATGCAGTACAAAGTCAGGTACCAAAATATCTACAGTGCTTTTAAACACTGCTCTTATATATAGGCATCAGTTTTTTTGTCCAGATCTAGTGCAACATTTGGATGGTTTTGGACTTTTTACTTACCTTATACTGTTTAAAAGGAATTACATAATTACAAAATTAATTACATGATTACATAAACGGTTACATTACTAGTAAGTGCCTTATAGTTAATTGGTCCCTGAATTTATATAGCAAAATGTCAGTCTTAACCCTAGAGTTCTAAAGATTCATACAAAAGGAAACCTCACCAAAATGCAGATCAATGTGGCCAGCACAGTTCAGTTCAACTCTAATTGATTCAAGTCAATTCTGTTAAGTTCAATACAGTTTGGGTCAGTTCATTTCAATGCAATGCAAAGGAAATCAGTTCAGTTCAACTCCATTTGATCTAATTCTATTTAGTTCAATTTAATACCGTTGAGTACAGTTCAGTTCAATTCAGTGCAATCAAATGCAACTCAACTCAATTCTATTTAATTCAATACAGTACAGTTCCAGTCAAATGAATTAAATTCAGTTAAATTCTGTTGAATTAATTCAAATAAATTCAACTCAAGTTTAACTGTATGGTGATTTTTCAGGAGGCATTGCTTCAAATGCAGCTTTTCAGAAATGTAAACGCAGAGTAAGCCAAGAGCAACCACAATGTGTGTGTGTGTGTGTGTGTGTGTGGACGTCAAAGAAAGTCTCAGGTGTTCAGGTGATGTTTTTAGAGCAGCCATGGCAGAGCGTGACTTACAGGGAGGGTTTCATGAATCTGATTTGAAGAAATGTGTAGCTATGTGAAATTCATCTTCGTAGAAAACTTGCAAGCGTTACCACGGTGCCCTACGTTCCCGTTCTCCATGGCAACCTCACTCAAAATAGTTCAGCAAACACTTCATCAACACTCTTGACCAACAAAGAGAGAATGAAAAAGGAGGAGCAATGAAGGGGCAGGATAAAACAAGAAAGAAAGAAAGAAAGAAAGAAAGAAAGAAAGAAATGGGCGCAAGATGGAGAGAAAAGGAGAGCAGAGTGCTGCAGATCACTGTTATTGGACTGAGTCAGGAAACGTCTGCATATTACTCAATCTTACGGAAGACGTCCTCTCCAGCCCTCTATCAGCGGTCTTTCCCAGTTATATCACCCTATTGCTTCACAGCAATAAGTACAAAACAAGAAGAACATCACAGACAGTTAAATTACTTGGAGTGAAATCCGCATTAGCTGTTTTTTTCATCATTTGGGTCAACTACATATATAGTTCTCATAAAGAACAGATCACGTTGCATGCTGACGAAAAAGAGAATTTCAGGTTTTTTTTAATCTATCTTTTAATCTTGACCCTAAAAGAGCTAAGGTACTAATTACAAAAATCAGAGTGTAGATTAAAAGCCCCAGAATAACTAAAGTTATTTCTAAAGAGAAAGAGTAGAGTCCAGATTTACTAGTTAACTTTAGCTCTACAAATAAAGTTATTCCTAAAAAAGAGCATCAGCGTTAGCCAGTGTTATTAACCAGCCATTTCTGCAGCCATTGATACTACAGGCCTGCCTGAAGTTCCAGCATATAGTCACCTTCATTTTTGTTATTTTTACATATAATTTGAAAACACCATAAAAAAATTATATAATGAATATATATATATATATATTATATAATGAATGGAGCAATAGAAAAGTTTTTATTTTAACTTCCATTAGCAGTTACAAAGGTTTCATTCTCCATTCTGTTTTGTTCAACTGTGACGATGTTATTCACTCAGGTTTGAATGGAGGTTTGGTGGGTGGTTTATTTATTTATTTATTTTTCATAATGAATTTTGGATGTCACATTTAATCAAGTTTGTCCATTCAACTTTTGGGGTCTATTTACAATACATAGAGCTCATACCAAGAACATACCTTACTAAACTAAGGCACAAAAACATACTAATGTTCACAAGGCTTGCGGTTTTCCTTAATAAAACTGGGAGCATTCTGCTGTCACAGCAGAAAGCAGAAAGCTAATAAATAAACAAAGAGAACACTTAATTTAGCCAAGCTAATTAATCCATGTTTCTGACAGACATTTGCTAAGAAATCACACGCTTCACTGCACTGCAATAGAAAGGGGGAAGTAGATTGTCCCTGGAAGGGCCTAAATCAGTCAGTGTGAGTGCAGTCTTTATTGTCTAGACATAGCTAGCTAGAATGCATTTCTGCGAGAAAATGCAAAGTGTGATTGTGTTCCAGCGCTCACATAAGCTTATTCTCTGGGATGCACGCCCAAAAAAGAGCAGGGGGGTAAACGCATGGCTGTAGACAGACAAAGAGCTCTGAGAATCAGGGGGAAAAAAATCGGTTTAGGACAAAAACGGACAAACTGTCACACTACCACTCTAGTGTCCTCGTGGCTCAATATGACCACGTTTCACTCACAAAAGTTAAGAAGCGGGGTCAAATCAACAAACTGACCTGGCTAGCAGCATTAAAATAATTCACTGCATTATTATTTTTAATAAACCACAACATCTTTCTTGACACACATCTTTCTTTTCATAGCTGCACTGTGGTTTAGTGCCTTAAAGGCTGTTAATGATCCCCCCATCTCTTTAGCTTGCACCATGGTAACTTTTAGTTCTGCACTGCTGTGCTTTTGACCCATCTGGGCTCATCCTGGACATCGAATCGAAAAGTTGTACACAAGTGCATTGGAAGGAGTCTAACATGTGTCAGCACTGGAAGCAAACCAATTTTTCAAACAGCTTCCTCGGAGAGGTGGCTCCAAAATTCACCACCTACAATTATAATATTAATAATAATAATATCACTTGCATTTTCTCCAAGAAATGCATTCCAGTTATTCGTTTGGTTGCAGGTGTTGCTAGGCGGTTACTCTTGAATCACAGATGGTTCCTAAGGAGTAGCCAGCCAGTTGCTATTATAATGGTAGTGGTTGCTATGGTGTTGCTAGGCGGTTGCCATAAAGTCCCAAGTGGTTTCTAGGGTGTTGCTAGGCGGTTGCTATGATGTTTTAAGTGTTTGCCAAGGTGTTGATAGGGGGCTACTATGGCTTCACAGGTGAGATTTAATATAAACACATTGGTCAAAAAGACAAGGGTGCCAAAACTTTTGCATAGCGAGAGGGGTACCAACACTTTTGACCAAAGAGCAGTTTATTCAAACTTTTGCCAGATTTGAACCTACAATCTACTGATGAGTGAGGGCACCTCAACCTGCTGAGCCACTCACTCTCTCTGGCTCTCGTTCTCTTTCTCCACATTTATTTTCAATAATCAACTGAGTGAGCAATTTTCAGACACTGTCCAAGAAGTGACGTGTACCCAAACCAAAGCTTAGGCTATATCGTCACACACTCACCTCAATTCGCATCCAATTGCTAAGTCATCTGTAACAGTCATTCTTTTAGATTTTCTGAAACTGAACGAGACAGTATGACATGCTGTTGAGTGTAAAAATTGACACTACAGTGATAAAAAAACATCCTTAAAAAGCAGTTCTTCAGAGGTTGCTGGGTGGGCAACAGCCAGTGTTGTGCCAGTTCACACTGAAAAAGAACTAGTTAAAAATACAGTTCATTCAAATAAAAATGAACTAGTTCACGTTCGGTTTTTTTATTTTTTTGATTGTTTTTTTTTTTACATTTTCAATACAATAATACAATGTCCTTCTATCTGAATCTCCTTCAATCTTCTTCTTCAATCTGTCATACGATTGAACAATCACAGACATAAGTTATATTAAAAACCAATTTTGGGGTTGAGAATAGATCTTACCATTTAAGCAATGCATCAATGTTATGGTGAAAGTGGAAAAAATGAGGTGCAGGTATACTGTATATGGAATTTTTATTCAGAAAACATTAACACAA
>JBBPCX010016253.1:0-17272 GCA_037974365.1 Hydrocynus forskahlii | reverse complement strand
GAACAGACACACTAGGTAGGGGACAAGGGAACCAACACAAACTGGACACAAATAAGGGGACGGATAGAAAACAAAGGAAGAACAGGAGTGAAAACTAATATTCAGGGGACAGGGACCCGGGATAGGCGTGACGGGGACGAGGTGGCCGTCACACTTACACAATGTTAATGACAATAAAGTTCTTATCTTATGTTATCTTATCTTATCTAATATGATCATATTGAGAGGCTGCGGGACTTTGTGGGCTTGATTTTCATGCGAGCCCATGCTAGCAACTCCCAGCCTTTTGAGGAGTCTTGCTCTGCAGGCTGCTGTTTGGAGGAGGGCGGTGACATCATCCATATAACTCCATATGAGCGGGAGTCTTTGGCCTGTTTGGGACTTGGCCACTCCAACCATCTGTCTCCCACCTATAAGGTGGGAGACAGATCCTCTGCAGGGATGCTTTGAGGCAACAGACTGGGATGTTCTCTATAATTCTCATGGGGACAATATAGACAATCTGACAAGCTGCATCACAGATTATATCTTCTGTGTGGACACTGAGGTTCCCAAAATACACATTCATTGCTTCCCCAACAATAAACCCTGGGTATCCAAAGACATCAAAGCTACACTGAACAAGAAAAAGAGAGCTTTCAGAAACGGTGACAAAGAACAGTTGAGACTGGTGCAGAAGGAGCTACAGCAAAGATTGCAGAGGGAAAAGAGTCCTACAGGAGGAAGCTGGAAAGCAAACTCCAAGAAAACAACACCAGGGAGGTGTGGAATGGAATGCGGGCCATTACTGGCCTGAGACAAAAGAGAGGTGTTTGGATGGATGGGGATGTCGAATGTGCAAACATCAAAAGGGAACTGTGTAGACTCCATTCCAGTAAAGCTGCAGGTCCTGATGGTGTAGTCCCAGGGCCTTCAGGTGCTGTGCTGCCCAGCTGTCTGGAGTTCTACATCTCATCTTCAACATGACTCTGAAACTGCAGAGGGTCCCGTCACTCTGGAAGACATCCTGCCTGGTTCCTGTCCCCAAAAAGATCAACCCGTCGACCTCCAGTGACTACAGGCCAGTGGCTCTGACTTCACACGTCATGAAGACGCTGGAGAGACTCAACCTGAAACGTCTGCATCTGCTGGTGGAGCCTTCGCTGGACCCCCTACAGTTTGCTTACCGACCCCTTATCGGCGTAGAGAACACCATCATCTACCTGCTGGCCTATCACCCTTCCTCTTCACCCTCTACATGTCAGACTTCACGTACAGGTCTCAGTCATATCACCAGATGACTCTGCCATTGTGGCCTGTATAAGGGACGGACAGGAGGATGAATCTCCGGCTTCAGCGTCTCTTCATCCTCTCAGCTGTCCTGAGCTGTGCAAGCCTTCGTTTGGTGGCGTTCCATAGATCTTTCTGGCCTTCTTTCTCATGGGGCTTAGCTCTCTTTGACCAGCTGAATGATTTCCCTTTCTCGCCTTCCAATCTGTGAGGGACTAGTGCTCTTTTGGGGGATGACTCCAAAGCAGTTTCTACCTTCTTTGTGGATTAGCTGGTCAAGGATGTTAAGCTTTGATGTTACTCTGCCTCTTAGCGTGTTCTTGAGGATGGTACAGGGGCTCCAGGCTTCCTTGTCACTGGCCTTAGGCCACTTGACTTTGGGTTTCTGGTTATGTTTCTCCTGTGGTCCTCCTACAGGCTCTGGGCTTGAGGCATGGGTCTGCTGTAGGGTGTCCTGTTGTTTGGGGGTTTGTTGGGAAAGCTGGTGTTGCTCTCCTGACCCAACTGCAGCGCTGGGATCACTAGCACTGTGGTGCTCAACCTGACTGTGAAACCTCCTTGTCTGATCTGCTGGTGCAGTGCAAGCCTGCAGCTGTTGGATTCCACCACATTTTTACTTTCCCTGATGGATGCACAAGGCAAAGTACGTAGTTATTTTGGACCACCCACAGCTAAATTTTCCCTGGATCCTTTGGTCCTTTGTCCTTTCCAAGTATACCGTTACCGTGTTATCCGTCCTTTGTGGTTCATCTTCCATCCTGCCTCTCAGTGGACCTTCGGGCTGTTTTCTTCTTGTCCAGCTTGTAGTTAGTTTGGGTGTCCAAGTAACCTATGGTAGTTGGACGTGTGGGGAGGGTAACTAGCCCTTCCACCCCAGGTGCAGTCTTTCCTGCCATCAGCCAGTCTTCTCTGGCTGCCTTCCAGTCTTTCCTGGATGCCAATTGATCTATTCTCAGTAATCACTGTTGAAACAGACAAGCTAGATGAAAGCACAGGTTAAGCTACCTGCTCAGCATTTCTGCCTGACGCACCTCCGACGGTGCCACTTGGCTGGCTGCAGGGTCGTCAGCTGGGAGCCACCCTTCACAGATATTTCGCTCTTTCACAGAAGAATAGTTCACATCTCCATTAGACGTATGCACAGTGAAAGCCACGAAACAAAAGCTCATGGTAAAAGTAGTGTGAACATTTTAAGCTCGTGATGTGATGTTGCGCGCAATACTATCCGCTACGTCATGGATATTTAAATAGCAAATCAAAATGAATGAACAAATTAAACCAGCGATTAAAATAGACTGGAATACCAGCCACTCAGAAAGCATCCAACTATGATGATGATGTAATAAGTATGGTGGAAACAAAGGGTACATGATATGCTAGTGTTGTCCAACAGCAACACTAAGAGTCACGATCTGTGCAGCATGGTATTGTTAGTTATGACAGTTATATCGGTCTTCATATCCATATAGCCTACAGCAAAAGTTCTGCAAATATTTATTTTACAATTAGGAGGCAGGGATGAACATGGATGCAACAAGGAAATCACGTTACTGCTTATGGTGTATGTCTTATTGGCTTTAGTCTTATTTGCTCAATTAAACTGAAAATAAACACTTCTCTTATGATTTGATGTAAAGCTAACGGAGACTGCATGACACGCTATATTATCTAAATATCTTTAGATGCAGACATACCTCTGTAATGTTTGTTTTGTCATCACAATTATTATTTGTTGTGACAAGTCCCTCGAGATCATTAAGGTTGCACTGGCATACATAAAATGTCAGGGTGTGTGTGCATATGGATATGTATGTGTGTATGTATGTGTATGTATATATATGTGTGTGTGTATGTGTGTGTGTGTGTGCGTGTGTGTGTGTGTGTGTGTATGTGTATGTATGTATGTATGTATGTGCTCACTGGAGGTGGTGGGGGGACCTGGCTGGTGGGCCTGTAGGTAGGGATGGCCGCAACCACGGGATGTTGCCGATCTTTGACGGAGGGCAGCTCACCCCCGGCCTGGTGGGTGGATAACATCATCTGGGACCACTCACCCGACACTGTCAGGTGCATCTGCGTCTGGCCTTTGAAGATGTGTACACGTGTTTGTGTGTGTATGTGTATGTGTGACTATGGTCTGGGAAAGGGGTGGGTGGGCTTTGGCGGGCCGGGGAGGCTTGGGGGGGTGGTAAATGGGGCGGAGGTGATTGGGAGTGGGGGTGTGTGTAGGGGGCAGCAGGGTCGCGGGCCCTCACCCTCATTGCAAAACATTCCATTGCAAAACATTCCATGACAAAATCGTACATTACATGCGCACTCACACATACACATATACATACACATAGGCACATGCACACATGTATACACACACACGTCCACTCTCACACACACACACACTTACGCATACACATATGCATTTATTTAGGCACAGGCACACATTTATACGTGCACATGCACATTCTTATATGCACACACCTATATACACACACACACACGTGCACACACATACACATACACTCACTCATACACACATACACCCATGTATATTCATAGGCATACAAATGACAATCAGAGGCACACGCATATGCACACACTCGTATACGCACACAAACACACATCCACTCACACAGGCACCCACATATGCTGCACTGCTGTTAGTGTTGCCATGAGAGTGTATGTTGTTTTTTGCACTGTTAGCATTGCCGTTGCTTTGTATTTTGCTCTGTTTGTGTGGCTGGTTCTTGTCTTGCAGGTGCAGCATTTGGAGCAATGACACAGTGGCAGCAGTTTTCAGTTTGATATCTTCTTTCTATCTTCTTCTCTGTTTTCCCTCTCTGTTAGCTCCTTTCCTTTTCTCTTTGTTTCTTTTGTATCTCTTTCTTTCTCTATCTTATCGATCCCTGTCTGATCTGGCTTAATTATAAATCAAATAAATAAATAAAAAGTTCAGATAACTTTTTGGCAAAGCAAAAGTGTCTGGCGCATCTTGGCACCCAGCTTCACATTCTACTTGCTTAGATGCCGGACACCACAGGTTAAAAAAATAAATAAATAAAAAATAAAAGGGTGCACTGTGATTTCTTCAGAGTCAGGTCAGCATGCATCGTTCCATCACTGTAAGGAACTTTAAATCCCCGGTTCACGATCCTGTGGTCAGATATGCATAGTAACTGTACGCTGTAAAAAAGGTTACTGATAATTGTTGGACTCACACACATTTTCATAGCATCTTACTCAGAAACAAATACACAGCAACTGCAATGAAGAATTACAAGCCTGTCCAGCAAAAAAACGCTCTAGAGGTGGTAAAACAAGAAATTTGAGATTTACATAACAATTTTTGAGTTCTGGCTACTAAAGCCCATCCACGAGATTTCAGAGTCTCTCAGCAAAGGAGCAGCCTTTCCCGCCAAGTTGGTGCGTTCCCTTGCTTGCTTATCAGGTAATTATTAATTACCTAATAAGATGTTTTGAAATTGAATTGTACAATAAAATGAAAAGAGAATTAATCTACGAACTAATCAGAAACTCAGTTTGAATCAAAGTTGGCACCACTAGCTGTTAGCACTGTTGGCTAACTTTAAGCTAACGTTTACAAGTGGCGTTTTATACAGAGTTAGCAGCTTAACCCTCCTATTGTGTTCCGGTCAAATCTGACCGATTTTCAAATTTTCTTTCTAGAAAACGCAGTTAATTTCATTGGTTTGTCGTAAGGTTCCATGACTTTGTTTACACAAGGCACTGGAATGCATTAAAAAATATTTGAGAATTTTTATTACATTTTGTGTGTTTTATTGAACTTAGGAACACTCATGGTGTTCCCGGTCAAAAATGACTGGTCATTAGAAATTAAGTAGTAAGACTACTATTAGTGTATAACACAGAGTTTAAGAACATTCCCACACCCCACCATGCTGGTGCCTTTGAGCACACACACACACACACACACACACACACACATACACAAACACACACCTTATGCCCCCTTTTCCCCCACAGGAACCTATCTCCTATTCAGTTATTACTCCATGGGGAACCACACCTGTTTACAATTAATTCAAATAAAAATGAATTTTTATTTGAATGAAATTTTGAGATTGGCCTGCTGCCCAAAATCTCCATAGCAACTGCTTCCTTCACCTGAGCAACCATCTTGTATACCTTTGCAACCACATAGAAACTCCCCAGCCAACAAGTCCTACACCCTACCAACTACCTAGAAACGCCCTAGCAACAACCTCCTACACCATAGCAACCACCTTTTATACCATAGCAACCATCTGAAAACTCCCTAGCAACCACCTCCTACACCACAACAAGCACCCGGCAAAACTCTAGCAACCACTTGGTATACCATAGCAAAAATCCAGAAACTCTTTAGCACCTCTTAAAACTAGAAGCTGCCTAGAAATTACTTAGCAACCAAATCCTACACCACAGCAAGCACCTGGCAACATCCTAGCAACCACTTTGTATATCAGAATATGAATCAGAATCAAAAAACTTTAAATTGCTTTGACCCAGACACCATAGCAACCATCTAAAAACTCCTTAGCCACAACCTCCTACACACAGCAACTGCCTAAAAACTACTTAGCAGTCCACTATGACACCATAGCAACCACCTTTTATACCATAGCAACCACCAAAAAATTGTCTTTTTTTGCTAAATACTTTTTTGTGCTACTTTTAAAAGAAAATTTAAATGGTTTAAAAACAGTGTCCTTGGTAAACACTGAAATTAGGTTCTCTGTGATCATCAACATAAACATAATGTTTCATCTTAGTATGTGTTACAGTCAAAATAATCTCTCTATAATATTTTTCTCTTAAAAAAATGAGTTGTATGACCTTATGTGAATGAGGCCTACAAGCCATAAATAGCAAATGGAAGTTCAAAACTTGTAACGTTCACATACATTTGAGCTAGTAGAAAGGTAGTAAAAAAAAATTAAAATATATATATATTAGGCAGTAATATATATATATATATATATATATATATCTCATGTTCCTGGTCAAAAGTGAATGGCTTTACCAAAGTTGGCGCCATTAGGTGTTTAAGCTATTAAAGATATTCGCTGTTTTATGCACAGTTAGCCACCTAAACTTTTCAACTGCATTCTACTGCAGACACATTTATGTACAAGGGTGTGTTAAGTGAGGTGGACTGAGTATGTTAAGTGGGTGCTGGGGATGAATGAGCAGGCTCAAGAACCTATGTTTTTTCTAGCGAACGAGAACAGCCGACTCCCGGTGGGGTGAGCCAAATCTTCAGCCGCATAAGAAGAAGGGTTTTATGAAAACACTGAATAAAAAGTGCTTTCCAACACACAACCAATTCATAATTGCTAATTTAGACTAAAATAGAAGGCTCAGAGTGATAATAAATGATAATAAAAAAGAGACATTTGGGAGCAGGCTCTTCTAGAGGAGTTGAGCCAAAAGGGCCGAATCTTTGAAAAGAGCCTGACCTCCCAACACTAGTGGATGCCAAGGTCATAGAATATAAATTGTGCAGTGTATTCACTTGATGAATGTGTTGGCTGTTTGTCTATGAGTAGACTACAACCCCAAAGCCAGATTTTGCATAACTATGGTCTGAAAAAGTTGCAATTGCTTTAGCAGCCCATCATATATTGGTGGAAAGTAGAAATATTGTGTGACTTTGCAATAAAAATAGCCTGTGTTTTTAACAAAATAATCTAATTTGTGTGTGACCGTTTCAGGAGTGGATTGCATGCAGTGCAAATTTTGCAAGTCACCTTTGTCACAGAAAAGGTGCTCGATGGCCCTGTATTTACTGTGTATGTGTATTTAAAACACCAGGTGCATTACAATCACACCTCTTAAGATCACACACAGCCTCTAATAATCCAACAAATTCATAATTTCAGTGTGAATTGTGTGATTTTAAAGAGATTTGTATGGAAAAGACTTTTTGGAACCATCTCGGAAACCACTAAAAGAATCAGGAAACAGTGCTGTGTCCCATTCTAAGATACAATTTTAAAGACAATATTTCCCCAACCTTCAGGTCTCATAAAACTTGAAATCATAAAAATTGTGAACTTCAAGATTTCCAAACTGTAGGAAGAGGCAACACTGAAGATAAAGCAAGTGAGAGAGAAGAATATGATTATGAAGCAGGGGTATCATCAGAGAGCGATGTAAGAGCAGATGGGGTTAATGACACTGTGGAAGATGAGGATACACAAACACAAATTGGCTTCTCTCTCTCTTTCAGTCTTGCGTATTTCTAGGGGTGCAACACAAAAAGTTGTTTAGGAATTACATAACCTGCTGTCTTTTTCCAACGTTCAGACTCTGAAAAGTGTGAAAGGGGTCCTTTCAAGACATAAAATTGAAGTAAATGATGCAGTTCTACAAGAAATTTCTGATGCTATAGTCCAAAGTAATCCACTCTTATGACATCTGTGAAAGGTTATCTGTCTACAGACTATCGAAGGAATTTATATTTCAATGAGCACTTTTCTGTAATAGAACCCACAGAGTATCTTTATAACCCATAAAAATTCCTTTGTTTATAAATCTGTCATTAAGGTGCTTGACACTTTACGTAGATGGGCAGATTTTTTGGAACAGGTTGTATTTGATCAAGATTGTTTACCTGGACTTTGCAAGTCTTTTCAAGATGGGAAGTATTACAAGGACAATAAGCTTTTATGACATCAGAACAAATGTATCAGTCAGACATTGTACATGGATGATTTTGAAGTCTGTTATGCTCTTGGCACCTCTAAAAAGCTTTATAAGATAACATTCATGAAGGGGTCATACCGGTAGAATTGTCTTTCTGTTTAAAACATCTGATCTCCAAAGGATTCTTTACATTTGAATTTCTAAACAACAGCACTCCTATACTCCTACAGGCATATCAACTAAGTAAACAAACCACAAATAATTTCAAAAGCTAGTGTAACCGGTCACTGCCCATGTGTAACTGGCGTCACCTTTCCGTGTTGTGTCGGTCGGTTCTGGTGTGTGGGTGCAGGTCGCATGGAAGGATGAAGCAGCCACGTTCACCTTTTTGACAGTTTATTTCCCCGGAGTGAGGCCTGTTTGGCTCCTGCTCCCGCATACAAAATGGAAGGGGCAGAAGCATATGGGCACAAAATTTTAATAAAACACACAAAACGTACACCAACTTAGAAATAATAGGTTTTAAACAATAATCTACTAATATATAATACTACAACATAAAAAATATACACAGATAACTAAAATAAAAAGAGGATTTCAAAAGATGCGGCTCCGTCACTTCTTACCTGCTCCTGCCTACAAAATGGAAGGGGGCGAAAGAAGTGACGCAGCTGCTTATAAAAGAATAACCGAAGGGGGTAATAGGAAATGTAGTTTTTAAGCAATAAGCTGAATAAATAAACAACTACAACAAAAACAAAACAGGATTTTGGGTAATTATACCCCAAAAAACATAAAAACCAATAAATATAACCAATACATTCACCCCCCCCCCCGCATTGTTGTGGACACCAATTACACAAACATGCTGTTTCGGGTGAATAAAAGAGAAAGAAAAGAAAATATAACAAACACCACAGACCTCAAGTCATACTCATACACATACCAGTTACCTACCCATTCATAAGGGTTAAGGAGAACTGGGGCCTGCCTGGCACCTAGCAGTGTCCCAGAAAACTCCTATAGGAAATATGTGGTGCCATATACACCACACAGACTTAAGCCATCAGTACATACTGAATAAAATGTGAAAATGAAACACAGACAAAGAAAATAAAGACTGCTCTCAACGCTGAAAGAGAGACATCCTACACCCGTTTCCCAAATGACACCAACTGATTCATTGATTCAACTAAATGTCTAACAGGTCTAATAACTCTACCAAAACGTGAAACTTTGGTGTTGGTACCTGCATCTGAACCAGAAGAGCTAACAGAAGAACAAAAGGGGTTTGAACAAGGAGAGATACTGCCCTCAGGGACAGGGGAATTACCAGCACCAGCCACCGTGGAGTATGAGAAAGAAGTTGGCACCTCCACAGTAGGTAAGTCATCACTCACATGTTCATCAGAACCTGACTCCTATGGTTGACTATGAACCCACAATGAAGTACGGTCCCCTCAAGATACTGCAAGGTCCAGCAAGGAATCAGTACAGGTAAGCCCAGCAGCTGGAACATTAGAGTCCACCATTGCTGCACTGTTTTTACAGTCAGTAACCCAAGTGGTTCATCACCACATGTTGCTTCTAGACATGAAGGAGCCTCTTCAGGCTGACACTCAGGCAAAGGTAGATAGTTGGCCTATAACAGCAAGTTACGATGAACCACTCCTTCATTTCCATCCTTGCCTCTGATTCTGTATATGTGAAGTTGAGGGTTTGAAGTCACCACCGTGTTGATTCCCATCGATTGGCTAGTTTGCGCCAGCCTCTCATGCCTTTGTTGGCTACAAGAACAGTGTCTCCAACAGATAGAATGCAACCCTTGGCTCTTTTGTTGTACTGGTCAGCCTGATGCTTCTGCTCAACAGCAGAGTGCTTTTGAGCAACGAGCATGGCTGATTTAAGATCTTCCACCAGGGATTTCACACAGGAGTGATAGTTACAGACTGAGGAGTCACACAACACATTCTTGAAAACCAAGTCAACTGGCAGCCTGAGAATTCGACCAAACATCAGATAAAATGGTGCAAAGCCTGTGGTGCAGTTATACTCAAATGTCATGGTTTGTACCATCTGTGGCCATTTCTGCTTAACTTTGGGAAGCAACGACCTCAACATGTTCCCCAGTGTACGGTTGAATCTCTCTGTCCCACCATTGCCCATGGGATGATACGGGGTGGTTTGTGATTTGTCAACTCCAGCCAGTTCTAAAAGCTCTGCAAGCAGCTCACTCTCAAAATTAGTGCCTTGGTCAGAATGCAACCGCTGAGGAAACCCATAGACACAGAAGAAGCTCTCTCACAGTTTCTTTGCAACTGTTTTAGCGGTCTGATCTCTGCAAGGGAAAGCATGCACCAATTTGGTGAAATGATCTGTGATCACAAGCACACCCACTGACTTATCCTTATGTTCAGTGGATGTGCTCAAAAATCAAATCAAAATAAAAAATCAATACAGACCAGTTCGAGGGGAGCAAAGGTCTTAATACTCTCCAAAGGACCTCTTGCTGAGGGCGCTGGAGTCTTGCTCGCCACTTGCATGTTCTTACATATTCACAGACAATTTTTGACGAGCAAGGGCAAGTGTCCTTGGCAGCCCCTGGTGACCAGCATTGTTGTGGACACCAACCAATATCTCAGACTTCAAAGACTCAGGCACTTCAAACTGGAATCACCTGTTCTTTGTCATGGGGTCTCTTGTGACACGATACAGGATGTCATTCAGCAATCTAAGCTTACCCAACTGCCTCAAGACTCTCAGAGTCTGGCTAGACTCATTACAGCGTTCTTGTCTTGATGGTCTCCATTTCCTTTTTACAAAATGGATTACTCTACCCAGTACTGGATCCATACATTTCTGTGACCACAACTCAGATAATGACATGTTTCAGTGTCACAAGGAATGATGTCAGTGAGATGATCAGATATGAAAAACTGTGTAGAGAAACAACACAGTCCAAGCTACTGCACACAGACAGCACAGATGAGACTTCTTCGTCTGTCAGTGACCCAGAAGCCATACTCGCTGAACATAATGACTGTCATGCTTGTGAGGCGAAAAGTGTCCTGAACTTGTTTGGTTTGCATGTCATGTGTTTGACCAAACTTGTGGCCTTTAAGCTAATGACTAAACTTATCACATACTGCCCACTTCAGAGCTAAAAACTCCAAACGGTGAGCAGGATAATTAGCTCGGCTACGCGAGAGAGTTTTGCTAGCAAAGGCTTTGGGTCTGGCCTTCTCCTCACCCTCTGGCACCTGAGACAACACAGCCCCCAGACTATAAGTGACCTGTCAGCTGACAAAATGAATGGGCGGTCAAAGTTGGGGTGCATCAGAACAACACTGTCCAGCAGAGCCTGCTTCAGGTCTATAAAAGCTTTATCGCAAGCCGGTGTCCAATCATTAGGGGTACGTACACGGAAAGTTCCTGTTTTTTTTTGTCATCGGGCACCTTTGGTCACATGCTTCTAACCTGTCGTGAGATTAAAAAGGGGTTTGGCTAAAGCAGAGCAACCAGGGATGTAGTGATGGTAAAACATGATCATGCCCAAAAAGGACAGAATCTTTTTTTGGGATGGAGTACAGCCATCTACTTCCATCAAATCCTCCTTTTTGAGATCTGCAAAGACTTGCACTTTTCCATGATCAACGGACACACCATTTCCACTCACTACCTGACCCAAGAAACTCACAGATCTGCAGAGGAAATGGCATTTTTTCTGAGAAAGCTTCAGATTATTGGCTCTCAGCCGTGACAACACTACCTGCAGACAACTTAAAGCTTCCTCCTCCAAAGCTGCAAACATCAACAGATCGTCCAGATAGCATAGGAGACTAGAGAAGTTGAGATCTCCAAAAATACTGAGCATCATACACATAAATGATGCCGGACTTTTGCAAAGACCCTGAGGTAATCTATTATATTCATATAGCCCTAAGGGTGTTGTGAAGGCTGTGTGGTGTCTGTCTGACTCATGTAAAGGCATGTTGTAGAATCCTGAAGTCAGATACATTGTACTAAAACAACAGTTACCACCAAGAGCCACAAGACAGTCAGCCTGATGAGGCAAAGGATGGGCGTCCTTAACTGTTTTTGCATTCAGCATGTGAAAGTCAGTATAAATGTGTAGGCCACCATCTTTTTTACAAACCATCACCAATGGTGATGCATACTTAGAAATTATGTTTTTCATCTCCATCTCTGATAAAACTTAACTTAACTTGTGGTAATGGGCGGTAGGAACATGACAGTAGGGTAATCTAAATGGTTTATCATCAGAGAGTCTTATACGATGAGTGAATTTCGTGGCTTCCCCACAGTCTAACTTTCCCTTTGAAAAAACATCCTCATAAGACAGAATAAGCTTTGCCAGATAACCTTTCCATTTCTCTGACACTTCACAGCTGTCAATGTCAACATCACCCAACCCAGAGTCTTTCAGTGACTGTATTGGGTCAGATACGGCTGCTAGCGAGGCGAAAACTCTAGAAACAGACACCTGTTCACACAGACTTTGTGTCAATATCAAGTCTTCCAAAGCCAGACAGGGAAACATCTGCTAATTTAGAATTGCGCTTCAAAGTTATGGGGTTCTGGGAGGCGTTCAAGATTTTCTTGGGGATCCAACGATCTCCCCACATAGGTGTAACAACACGACACACCATAACATTTCTGAGTGCAGCTTGAGAGGAAGTCGGCTCTACAATCACAGTGCTTCCAGTTTTCCCCACACAATGTACTCGTGCATGGGGAACAGCGTGACAGCCTTAGTTTTACTGTACCAACTTTGCTGTGTGACTCTGAACCAGACAAGCAATAAATGCAACTTAGGAGCTAAAGAAACTGCTCGCAGTCTGGATCATCCGATCGGAAAGAGATCAGTTGCCAGTACTGAAGACTTCATGGCCTGAATGACTGGTCTAAGGACATTGCTGCCAATGATAAGGTCATCTTTCTGACCAGGAATGACAAGTGTTGGTACAGTGAATTGGATATTGAAATCCACAGATTTCAATATCCAACTCATAAGTGGGTTGGATATTGAAATTTCGTCATCAGTCCACCACAGCCCATAAGAACTACATGGTCAGGTACTGTATCGGGTTTTAATGCAACTCCTGCAGCTAAAAGACTAGATTCCACATGTTCACTAAGAGTGCATGCCATACTCCCAGAATCAAACATAGCCTTAATGGTAAGTTTGCTACTGACTGAAACTGGAGTGTAAAACAACTCAGTCGCTGTGACCCAACAAAGATAACTGTCTTTTTCTCAACAGATGTACAAATAAGCAGAATGCACACCAACGGTCTCCATGAGGGTGTTCACTGGCCTACCCATGCTACCCCTCTCCTCACATGGGTTTGCTAGTTTAACAGAACTTCTGAAGAGTGACAAACCACGGGTTTGGAAGGGACGGAACGAAGCGGGCACTGATCCTTGACGTGTCCAGGCTTAAAACATTGACGACATAGTTGATTGCGCTTACAGTGGGCATAAGTACAGTGATCTTGAGCACTACAAACTTTACAAGAGACATCTGACAGTCTTTGTGAACACTGTGGCTGGCGACATTTTGTTGGATCTGTTTGCAAAGTGGAATAGAATTTAGTCAGGGTATTGTCAAGCTTAGTGATCAACTGGCTCAAGCCTGAGTCAAGAGAACAAACATTGGCAGGTTGAGGCACAGGTATTGGAGCAGTCTGGTTAACTATAGCTGGCACTGAATTTCCATGGTCAGTGAATGAACTGGCTGTACATTCTGTTTGTGTGCTGAAAAAGCTAATGAATTGTGGGACTTAGCTGTAGTGTTTTTCACCACAGCCATGTGGTTGTCCAGTCGCTCCTGCACCTCAGCAGCAGACCATTTCTCGGCTGGGTTGAACTTAAAGGAAACAGCCAGGTCAGGGTCAGGACAGTGAGAAATACACATCATCACAACCTCAGCACTAGTGTCATCAATGCTCTTTCCCCGCCTGTGTAGACACTCATCAACAGCATCAATAGATTTGTTAAGTCGGATCCAATAATCCAGAACGGTCTCACCAACTCTTGGAATGGTGCTATAGAAATCCTTCATTGCCATGTTAGAGTGAGTAATGGTATCTAAGAATGTCAAGAACAGTGGTAGGTAGGCTGCAATCCTGAACTGCTGCAAAGCGAAACTTTAACAACATCTCTAGCTTTGCCAGTAAGCCTACTCATCAGAAACTCAAAGAATTCACTGTGGGAGCTGTAAGACATCTTAGCTCCATGGCTTTCCATCATGTCAGTCCATTAATGGATAGGGAATTTTTCATACCCATCACCTCTGAAGAATGGTGTTGGTTTTTTGCTTTGCTGAACTATTACTTTCAGCGGTGAAGTATCAACACTGCTAGCTGGCTGATGAGTTGTAGGGGATGGAGATTGACAACCACTGGGCTGGTGCATGGCAGACAGGTTTGCTGTTATACTATCCCCAATCTGTTTAGCTAGACCAGTTATAATGCTACTTAGAGCATCAGGAGAAATAACCTGAATAGGGCTTGGTTGAGGATGAGAAACAGGGGTAGAGCTCACAGGCCCCATCAGATAACCTAAACCACACTAGTCAACCGATTTACTGCGATCTCCCACTACCGGTGTAAACTTTTCCCCATCATCATTGAACTTGTACAACCCTCTCCCCCTACCATGGCTGAAAATACTTGGATTCCCACCAGGGCTAGACAGGCCCCCAAATACAAATGAACCCTCATCCGCCATAACTGGAGAAAAATCTCCTAACTATTCAGGAAAAAAGCATTAAATTTACCAACTTTAAATCCTAAAAATAGAATCACTTAACCAAGATACACTGGCTAAAGGAACAAATATGACGATGAAAACATGTATATACCCGTATGTACACTCAAATATGCCCCTCAATAAGACACGGAGACAAAAATAATTACTGTTTTTTTCCTGTGAATCGCGCTAAAACAGAGTACTTCCAAAACTGAGCATAAGCAGCAGTAATTAAAACAGATGGACTGTACACTCATCACAGAAGTGTGTAGAGAAGAGCAAAATACAGCACCTCAACTCTGCACGCCATCACTGCTGTCGTCCTCCAAGGTTTGATTCGGGAAATGTGGACACCCGCCTTGTGGTCACGGACGCGAGTCACTGGATCACACACCTCGTTGTCATGGCACCAAGTGTAACCGGTCACTGCCCATGAGTAACTGGCGTCACCTTTCTGCATTGTGTTCAGCCAGCTCTGGTGTGTGGGTGCAGGACGCCTGGAATGATGAAACAACCACGTTCACCTTTTCAACTGTTTATTTCCCAGAGTTAGGCCTGTTTGGCTCCTGCTCCCGCATACAAAATGGAAGGGGCGGAATCACATGGGTACACAACAAAAATATGCATAAAACGTACACAAACTTAGAAATAATAGGTTTTAAACAATAATCTACTAACATATAATACTACAACATAAAAATATACACAGATAACTAAAGTAAAAACCGGATTACAAAAGATGTGGCTTCGTCATTTCTTACCTGGTCCCGCTGTCATGGCGAGTACTGCTCGGTCGCACATCCGACAGAGCGCATCGCCCAAATACTAGGGGTATTACGGCTCTGGGCATGAAGGTATGTGTGTGGGTGTAGGTCGTTAGGGACCTGGCAGCCCAGGTGGCACACATCATGATCTGGCTATTAGGCTTCCAGGTACCTAATGACATGTCCACCTGTGGCAAATTGTAAATAAATCGAAAAATGATTGTTAGTTGTACGTGATTGGTTGCGTGCGAGAGTGTGAGGGGTACATGTAGCCAGCCGTGCCCCGGAATAGTTGTGTGGTCACCCAGTTCCAACCCTGATGCTGTGCCTGGTGGGTCTGTGCTTTCTTGTATGCAGGATTGAAGGGAAGCAGCGGCAACCTCCCTTTGAACTTTGCGGAACAGAGAAGGAGCGCACTGGTCGGGAGGTTGAACTAGACTGCAAAGGACTGCTCGAGAGCGAAGGAGGGTTCAACTGCCGAGCAGTTGTGTGAGTTCATTTGAGGACTCAGGGAGAAGGTCCCCTGAGTTCAGCTTGTGTTATCATTTTTTGTGTGTACAAATCTAATTAAACCAAGTACCAATTGCAGCATCAAGGTCTCGTGTGGTTCCACGCAGATCACACCATGACACCCACATACAAAATGGAAGGGGGTGAAAGAAGTGACGCAACTGCTTATGAAAGAAAAACCAAAGGGGGTAATGGGAAATAAAACAAACATAAATAAACAACTACAACAAAAACAAAACAGGATTTTGGGTAATTATACACAAATAAACATAAAAACAAATATAACTGTTACACAAGCTTTCAACACATCTCCTCTGGAATGGAATAATGGGCGTCTCCAGAACAAAGACGGAAAATGACAATCAACATTAAAACAAAGCACAATCGACTTTAAAAAAAAACATATTCTTTGCAGACCCATAGCTCACGTCTAAAGTTGAAAGTTCAGCAAATGGCCTGTGTGAGATCCTTGTCACCTGAGTAAAGTCACAATCAAATAATATCAGAAACGGTTCAGTTTTGACCTCTCTAGACACAGCAATGACTTTTGCCAACAAATATGGGATGGAACCACTGGCTCAGATTATTTAGCGGAAAAAGAGCGTCATAGTGTGTTCTAAATCAGAAATGCACTCACATTTTGAGCAGTACTGTTGTTACTCACAGTGACTGAAGTGAAAAACTGCACAATACCGAGGCAGAGCTGGAATGTAAGCAGCCAGCTTAAGAAATATCAATAAAATTAATATAATTTCCAGTGGGATGAAAGAGAGACACTGTGACACTGAAAGTTAACCTGCAGCATCGTTTGAGCTTACAAATGGAAAATGTCGAAAAAAGGTAAAACGTCAAACGAATACATTTCTGTTAAGTACACATGGTGGATCATTCTCAGTGACGCTAACATACTTGTGGCATGTTAAGGCCTGTGTGCTGTACAGTGTATGTCACGCACAGCTGGAGTTTTTAACACCTGAGCATTAATACTGAGTTGAGAAAAGTCCTCCAGCCAAAATTATCCACTCAGCAGTGCTCTCTGGAAACAGACTGAACACTGACGAAGTAATAGAGAATGAAAAACTGCAGCAATAGATGGATAATCTTACCAGCTACAAGGTGCTCCAACAAGATAAATGTTGCAGAGGAACAGAGGGACTACAGTCTAAAAACCTAAGCTTGTGTCATGTCCCAGCACGACTAGGAATGCGTCTGTGCTGTATGTGTGTCTGTGGGGGTGCGGGGATTTTGTTGTGTGTTTCTTTTTCTTTTCTTTTTCTTCCTTTCCTTTTAGT
>JBBPCX010016242.1:3008-17273 GCA_037974365.1 Hydrocynus forskahlii | reverse complement strand
GTCCTGTTCACACTGTGTGGTGTGGTGTGTTCACATATGACTAAAATGGACACTTTACACCTAGGACTCCCTTACTTGATTATCAGACTTTGATTTTATCAAAAATTTTGAGATCAGTATAACATTCTCACTGTAAAAAAAATGTGAAAACTGGTTGCTCCATTGAATAGCACTACTGCTAAATTCTATTAATGTGTGTTTCCGTTGCCTGTTATCAACAAAAATAGACATATAGCTTTGTTCAGAGTGACTGATTTGCTAATGAGGTGTCTGCGGGTATTCTTACGGTAAATAATTTGACACCACTGATGATGTTTGGAAGTGATTCAATAGATTTTTCACATATTCACAGTCATACCAAGATTTGACATTTTCCTTTTATGTTTGTCCACATATGATGTTTGTGTGCTTTATGTACTAAAACAGTCCTATTTAATTAACCAGGCTCAGTACCAACTGCCTTCACTGTGACTTCCCTGCCTTATTTAAGAAACAGTCCAGACTGAAACACTCCTTCAGTGGGAACAGATGGAGCTGAATTGCTCTGTATGAACATATGTACATGAGTTGATTTTCCTGACACCCTAAAAGGGCTCATTCAAAGCAGGCTGTTTTTGCAGGTTCATTTCCCTATGTACTGTATGAACTAGAGTGTGAACCTTTCAGTGTTTTGAACCTTTCAGTGTTTACTTTCTGCGTCACACAATTATTTTTGTTTGTTTCCTTTCGTCTTATTCCTGAGCAGAGAGAGGAGCAGGTGAGACCTGATGGCTGATCTTGTTTCAATAGGCTTTCGAAACCGGATTCCAAAGTGCAGTTTGACACTCGGTCCCTTTTTATTTCCTGCAGCGGTTACACCTGTTTCCATGCTTCTCCTTTGCTGTTTGAATCACCAGTCAGTGCTCTGGCGTAGAGATTAGAGCTATCAGAGTTGGTCCTTCTTTGCGCACGGCAGAGTGCGTCTCACACTCTGACAATGTGGTGATGGATAGAGCTGTCATTAGCTATGCTTAAGCAGCATAGGAAGAGTGGTGGACACAGATGCCTCTGTTAAAGGTTGTTTGGGGTACATTTAAAGGAGAAACGGGCCAGTGACCTCAGTAACCCTGATTTGTGGGTGATATGTTCAATTTATACTCTTAAAAATAAGTGTCTGTCAGTGGTTTGTGGTTTTATTAAAAACATTTCTGACAGAATAGGATCAACATAAGTACAGCACATTGAGATTAAATAACTGTGCCAGAAATGAGCCCATTCTTTAAATTAGTTCCCACTATAAGCACCTGTAGCTAGCTAGAAGATGGGCACAGTTTCTATAGTCAGATGTTACAAAACTAGAGCTTTGGATGCGTATGATTTGACTGTATTTATATAGGATGTACATAGTGTAAAAAAATCAGTTGTGTTCTGGCTTGTCCTTTTGTAAGACTTGCTGCTGCTTTGGACTGTAACACTTGTTAGGATGGAATCTGTTACTTCAAACAGATTACTAAAATATTAGGGTTTTTAAAGATGCGGTAAAGCATGGGTGTTCAAGTTCTAATTTGGAAATGCCCACGTGTGTTCTGCTGAAAGGCTCGTTTTTCCTCACGATGTCCAGTGCAAGCAACTGTTTAGACCGATACCATGGAGAATCAGGAAACTTTATTCATCCTGCACAGCACTGACACACAGAGAGACAAAGACAAGAACAATATAAAATATAGTATGTCAAATAAAAGGAAAAATAAAACTAATCAGAAATACTCAGTGCTTAGTACTAAATACAAAATACAAATACTAAATCCAAAAAAATGTAAGAGACGTGGATATTAGTAAGAGAAGTGGATATCAGAATCAGAAGACTTTATATAAATGCTACTGTTACTACTAGTCTGATGGAAGGAAGGATTTTCTGTGGCGTTCAGATGAGCTCCTGATGCTGGGGAGTCTGTGGCTAAAAGTGCTTCTCTGTTCTATTGCAACACTGGAGTGGGTGATCAGCCTTGTCCATGATGGACTGAAGTCCAGATATCGTTCTCCTTTCAGCCACAATTTTCACGTTGTCCAGTTCCTCACCCACCACTGAACCAGCTTTCTTGATAAGTTTGTTGAGTCTGCCATCTTTATACTGCCACCCCAGCACACCACAGCATAGAAAATGTCGCTGGCCACTTCAGACTCGTAGAACATCCGCAACACGGTGTTGCAGACTCTGACTCCGAGTCTATGTAGGGAGTACAGCCTACTTTGACCCCTCATGTAGGTGACCAGTCCAGCTTATTATCCATGTGCGCACCAAGGTACTTGTAGTTTTGAATAGTCTCCACGTCCACCCCCCTGATGGAGAGAGAAGTGAAGAGAGACTGTGATCTTCTCAAGTCCACCACCAATTCTTTGGTCTTGTTGATGTTGAGCTGCAGCTGATTCAGCTCACACCAGTCAACAAAACTGTCCACTGCCATTCTGTCTTCAGCGTCGTCCCCATTCCTGATACATACAACTATCGCTGAGTCATCTGAGAATTTCTGTAGATGGCAGGCCTCTGTATGGATATGCAGAAAACTATTTGGAATACCACAGGCAAAATCCTTACAGTTGTGGGCACTTAACTTACTTATAGATGGCAGACTCTCCATCGGCACATGGGGACAGTGTCCGAAGCAGAGACTAATTAAAAGCCAATGTTTGTTGACCTCCTAAAACCGATTAGCATGGGTTGTCATGGATCAAAATTGAGGGTGTTTCACTAGTAAATTCTTCAAGTATGACTTATTTCTGAATGACCTTGGTGTATTTTGTGGGTGCTGTCATGTTTACCGGTGTGCTGGAGTGGCAGGGTGAAATCTCCCCGGATGCCAAAACTGTTATTAGTTGCTGTGCTGGTTAAACCATTTTACCATCTCAAATGTATTGACAAGCTTTTCTCTGATAGGTTTTGGTGCATTATACAGTGTGTGTTGATGAGATGTTTTTAAGTGTTCCTGTTGTAGTGCAGCATTAGTCTAGCCTGTTCCTTTTCACCCTAGTAATCGATGTGTAAACATCATATTAAAGCAAACAAGGGGGGGTTCAAAGCTACATTGTGAATATCCATTTATTGTTATTATCTAACAAGTGGAACCGTCTAAGAAATATTTTAGCACAGGGTGCGTGCAAACCCATAATGACAGTTTTGAGTTATTCATAAAATGTGTCAATAAATCATGCCATTGTATTAATTAACACATCATAAATGAATGGCTGCTGACACAATTTCCTCTTTATTTTGGTTTCAGGAGCCTCTGAGCTGCTGTGATACTGGAATGGAAAACCAAGGTAGGAAACGACCAGTTCAAACTGTGCGTCATTCACATGTGATAACACGTCAAACATAAAAGCACTCCAAATCTAGGCTAATATTGTTCCGCACTGGAGAGAAAATGGCCTGTAACCCTCCCCCCATTTCTTCAACTCAGTTCAACTCAATTCATGTTCATTTACAGTATGAAGAAATGCACTCTGGAAAAAAAATAAGAGTTCTGTAAACAGTGCATAATTCCACTTATTTTGATGTGTTGTCATTTCCTTTAAAATTATGCTGAAAGAACAATATTTCTATTTGGAAATGAGGAGAAATATTGTCAGCAGTTCTTAAAAACTAAGGCAAAGCTGTTCAGTTCAATACTTGCACCTATAAAAGATAAAACCTGAGAAACTGAACATTTTTCAGTGGTGTCTTATTTTTTCCCAGAGCTAAATATGTCATATCACAGTGGCAAAAAAGTGTGCATTAATTAGCTTTTATTTTACAAAAATGTCTGATACAGTGCAAAATTATGTGCAAAGATGTAATTAGAATGTTAAAGATTTGTGAAATGTGAAATTTGTAAGTATAAAATAAGTAAAATATTGTCTTTACAGTAAAGAATAATACATATATAGGTTGTCCTTATCATGTCAAAATGATTCTAGTCTTAAAGCCCAAACAAAAAGTTAATAAAATTGTATTACGGTACAAATGTTTTTCTTGCAGCATAGAAAGTGCAGAAGTTTCCTTTACAGTATAAAATGTTTTCAGTATAAATGTGTTAAATTGCTCATACAATGTAAAGTGTGCAGTGGTTATAGTTTACAGTACAAAAAACATGCAAAAGTTATCAACAGAAAATGCTTCTGATTTGGGGTAAAGTAACAAATCTATCCTTAAAAGACAGTAAAAGTATGCAAAAGTGTGTCTTATAAGTCATCAAGTGCATAAAAGGGGTCCTTACAGGACAAAAATGTGCAAAAGTGAATCTTACAGGACTAAAATACAGATTTTTCTGGTCCTCCCAGTGGGACAAAGTGAAACACTCAGTCATAAATGACATCAGCGTTTGTCAACGCCTGCCCAAGTGCTAGTCGTGATCTAATTCGCTCTCACTGGTCATGTGACTCACGGGCATGTTGACTCAGGAGATACCTTATCCTGCTTTGCACACCTGACACACCTTCAGGTGTGTACTTCTTTAGCTCTTTCTGATACTCCTGCTCTCTTTTGGAACACCTCTGAGGATTGTTGTACTTATGGAAGAAGACAGCGTATTTGTAGAACAGGACAGTGTCTCAGGTAAGCTGTGTGTCTCTTTAACAGCTCAGTATTTGATTCCAAAGAGTTGGCTTTGAAATGCCTTCTTGAAGTTTTTCTGTCATGAGTTTAGGCCTCGGGCCACGTTACTTTTGTTTTCATGGTTTAGTGCTTTTCTTGGTGCGCCACACCTAGTTTAAGCACATGAAGTGATAGGTGACAAACAAAATCAGGTATGTTGGAGTAAGAACACTCTTTGCTTTGGTGTCATCATCTGTGGCTGTGAGTGAGGAAACACTGCCTTGCCTGAATTGAAAGTGAATATCCAGGGCTTGTGTTGTGTTAATAAAGGTAGAACTATATATTTTAAGGGAAATTACACTTTGATTTGGCCACGATTTGCTTTCCCTGCGATGCTGACGTTTTTCACAGACTGTCAGACCTCAGAAATGGAGTTCCTTGAACACGCGTTGCCAGTGTGGAAGCAGTATTTCGATCTCTTGGAAGCAGGCAGTAGATATTTGCTTACCATTGAAACAGAGTTACTCATCAGATCAACTTTTTCCTAAATAAAGGATGAGATTGATGATAAAGGTGAAGCTTTCTTGATTCCACAGCCTGGTCTACACTGTGAATGTTTAAAGCTGTAGTGTCAAGAAATGGCGTTCAGATTTAAGGTGGTTATGTAAGGTCAAGTGCAAAAAAATGACCGCAAGTGGTTTGTAACTTATGCTTAACTTACTACATTAAGTGACAAGTGGTTACACTTACTTAATGAGCTTATGTTCGTAAATGCTTACTTCCTGCTTATGAGTTTTCCCCCACAAGCCGGTTAGTGTGGCCTTGACCTTTGGGATGTTGTTAACTGATGTAAATGAGCTTGTACTGCTGTTGCTGCTGTTAGTTTTTTTTTATGGATAGCACTTTTCTTTGCATGATGATGTCTGTATTCACCTCCATACGCTTTATGTCAGACGTCCAGTTTATTGACTAAATAGCATCAACAGATTGATTCTGAAGTTGTAATGTTGCTGTACTCTAGTAATGCCTCTTTTCAGCTTCACATTTATCTTAAGCGAAGTTCATGACTTTTCATGACCTTTGGGGCCCGTAGTGATCTGAGTGGCTTATGGCCAGAACTGTCAGTGAAGCTTATCGTATTAGACACTATGTTAAAGTCTTGGCAAGTCAAGTCATGTAGAGCTTTATTGTCATCCCAGCCATATACATCATGTACACAGTGAGACGAAATATCGTCCTCCGGGACCATAAGTGCAACATATAACACAACACAACAGCAGCACACTCAGACAGATCAACAGTGAGGGGGAAAAAGAGTGAATGAATTCTAAATAAACGTATATACATAAATATATCTCTAAATATACAAATACTAGGCAGGTCAAGTCAAGTAGCTTTTTATTGTCATTTCAACCATATACACACAGTACACAGTGAAATGAGACAACGTTCCTCCAGGACCATGGTACAACACAAGAACAGAACAGAGCTGCAAACCACAAGACCACAAGTGCAGACAGGAAAAAGTGTGCAAGAAAAACGCAAGAGCAACAAAACAACTGGACGAGACAAGACGGCATTTAGTGCATTTGACAATAGCTGCAACCTGGATAAATGCAGGTACTGTATACTAGCAGCAGAGAGTTGTGTGCAAAAATGCAAAGGAGAGGTTACATGTGCACAAAAATGCAGAACAGTGTTTTAGCAGCAATAAATACGATTGTGCAAATATAGCAGGATAGAGAATGTGCATTGTAATAAATAGTTTAGCCAAAATAAAATGCTATGGGAGGCACAACAGGGAGACTGTAACAATGCAGTAATATGTTTGAATGCTTGTTTAGAGATGCTTGTTGTCGATCAGTAAAAATAAGTCTGAACCTCCTTGAGTGGATTCTGTTTAATGAAATGAAATGCCCATTTGTCATACGTGAACACACCACAGCACGCAGTGTGAACAGTGAGAAACAGTGGCATTTAGCAGACGCTCTTACACAGAGCAGCGTACCTCAGTGCTCAAGTAGTCTACATGGTGCCACTAGCAGTTCTGGGATTCAAACCCACAACCTTCTGATCCCAGGGGCAACTCCTTAACCACTGTTCCACCAGCTGGCCTATTCGTTTAGAATACCAGCAGGTAGTCGTAAAATCATTACTGTATGCCTTTAAATAGAAATGTTTATAGCTTACACTTGTGATTGCACTAAGTGTAATCTTATTTTGGTCCATTACATATGTTCCTTAATTTAAAAGAATAGTTGAGAAAGACTAGTGTTTTCGATCACTGCTAACTTTATATTATGTTGTAAATTACTACAGATTCAGATTTTCATATATTAATAAATAAACTGAAAATCGGTTGTCCCAGCACATACTTAAAGTACCAAGGAAACATACCAAAATGACCAGTCCTGGTAATTGATGACATGCTCCAGACATGAGTAGGGCTGTCATAAATACTCATTTAATGAATTTGTTACTGACTTCTGTTGAATTTTTTCAGTGAAGTTTTTTAGAATATTTTAAACGCTCTGCGTAGTTATTGTTTAGTTCAAATAAACAAATACACACAATAGTGATTAGATTGTAAGTGTGTGTGTGTGTGTGTGTGTGTCTGTCTGTCTGTCTGTCTGTCTGTTTATATAACGTACTGTCTCTAGCTGGCACAAGAGACAGACAGTTCCTCCCAGAAAAGGTTTTAGAAACAAACATTTCTTCTACACTTGTGGTGTAATAATATACAGTAAAGCAAAAAATATTTTGGAAATATCTATTTTTCAAATCTGAATGCATTCTGAAAGAAACAAAGTGACTTTAAGATGATAATACTGAATCGGTTTTTTAAAAATCACATTGATAATGAATTTGTTGTAAAATCCAATATTTCAGTGGTGGTGATGGGAACTAGGGGTTTATTTAGTAGTAAACACTTTATAGACACTTTATTTACTAGTCTAAACAACCAATCTCAGGCATCAGATAATCTATTTACCATTTCATTCAATAATGAATGTGGGTGCTGCTTTTAAAGGTGTTAAACGCTTTTGCATGTCTGGTTCGTGTCACCACTGCTGTAAACCAGCTGTAAATCTGATTCTATAAATTTCTCTAGAATGTAGCCTATCGCATTATTCTACTCAGAACTACTTTTACATTTTAATGATTTTAAATTTAGAGAAATCAACAGAATTCTCCCTAAAGTGCATTTTTATTTCTGTGTTGTGATGTGTTCCTAAGTGAAACACAGTGTCAGGGAGGGTCTCGAATTTAACTGAGCATTTTCATGGGACGTGAAGCATGATATTACTGGTTTGTGTTTTTTACTTTTGCCTGTTGGTGACATAATCAAAAATCAGATGCATCCCAAAAATCTACATTTTAATAGACAAGATTTAAAAACGCAAAATGAAAAGGATACGCAAGCAGCTGTGTTTCCTGGGGACTGGTGTTGTAGTAGTCTCTCTCCTTCCTCTCCTCTAACAAATTGATAACCTGAAGATCATGATTTGGTTCCCCATCCAAACAGGAACACAATTCTTCTAGCGCTGGAAAGTCTCTCTGTATAAGCTTGTGTGTTAAAAATGGGAATGTACTGAGAAAGATTAAAAGAAGATGTATTATAACAAACCCCATTCACCACCGCAAACAGCTTCCCTTGCAATGCATGGCCAAAACTGTGCAGACACTCTTCCTTCTTAAGTGTAAGTGATTCAGACACAGACATATTAAGCAGATTAATAATATCAAGCACAATTAAGTATAAAACCAGGCAGTTTCCATAAACAAACATTGGCAGTAGAATGGGTTGTACTAAGGCGCTCAGTGACAGTCAGCTCATGAAATTTCTGCCCTGTTAGATCTACCTCAGTCAAATGTAAATGCTACTGTTGTGAAATAGAAGTGTCAAGGCGCAACAACAGCTCAGCCACAATGTGGTAGACCACGCAAACTCACACAGCGAGGCTCCCGAGTACCGAACCATGTATTGCATAAAAACAGCCTACTCATCCTACATTAGCACAAAAGGGGGTGGTAGTAGCCTATCGTTCTTTTAGTCTATTTGTTACTAAATACTGTCTTTATTATATCTGCTTCTATATCTCTTATTTGCACAGTCTTAGGTGTGAGTTAGGGTACATTTCACTGCACATTGTACTTGTATAACTGTGTATGTGACAAAGAAAGGATCTTGATCTTGATCTCTAGTGAGTAAAACACTTATCTGTGAACCTGATGACCACAAAGTTGCAGGTTCAAACCTCCACCTTCTACCATTGTGTGCTTGGGCAAGACACTTTACCCTCAGTTGCTCCAGGGGGACTGTCCCTGTAACTAATGTTTGTAAGTCGCTCCGGATAAGAGCGTCTGCCAAATGCTAATTTACCTGTGCGTCAGTTACTTCATGAAAATGATTTTTATGGCTGAGCGGCTGCACACAACCACCATGTGCAGTGACAAGCATTGGCTGGAGAGGTGTAACGTCCAATGCTGCTGGACTGTGGAAATGTGTTCTTTTTAGTGGTGAATCGTGCTTTACTAACTGACAGTCTGATGGATAAATCTGTGTTTGATGGGTGCCAGGACAGTAGTACCTACGAAAATGCATACTGCACAAGTTTTGTAGAGGAGAAATGAATGCATTTGGGCCTTAAGTGAAGTCTCAGTGCTGCAGTACACACATTTTAGACGATTACACACCTCCAGTCTTGTGGCAAAAGTTTGAGGAAGTCCCATTCTTGTTCTAGCCAGACAATGACAGAGTGCACAGTCCAAATTCGGTGTGGAGGAACTTCAGTGGCCTTCACAGTGCCCCGACCCAAAGCCAATTGAACAGAGTTAAACAAATTCCCACAGTTATGCTATAAAATCTTGTGGAAAGCCTTCTCTCTCTATTTTTCTCTGCCTATCAGGTCTGTCAGTAGATCTGTCTCGCAATAGCAGAACAAAATCTGTGACAAAAAATATTCAATAAACTTTATCCACGACAAAAAACAATACAAACCAAATAAAAAAATGCACCATTTTTGTATGACCATTTTTGTTGTTGGATAATATCAAGGCTGTAATGTCTGAGAGAGGCCTATATTATTATTTTTTTTAATCCAATGACATGCATGCACATTTTGTGCCAGGCATATAAAACCATGTGCCGTTTTACAATTTAAGTTGGATTCCCAGGAAATTCCCAAGCAGCTATATTACATTACATTCATTTGACAGATGCTTTTATCCAAAGCGGCTAACAATTTGAGGGCCCATTCAAGTTTCAAGGAGCAATTGTCCACGAGTTAATTAATTTTACATGGTTTTGTTCTCCCAAACAGACCAAAAAATGCTTACATAGTTTGCCAAATATACTTTGGAAGTCGGTATTATACCTGCACACCCAAGTAAAGCCTGTGTTAGAAACACTGGTGTGTTTTTAGAACGGATGCGAGGATATTGAGAATGTTGCAAAAGGCTGAGATGTAATTCTTTTAACAGTATTGTTTAGCTCCAACTTAATACTATCATTTCCCGAACGTTGTTTTAGAAACATGATTCTATTTGCTTGGCCTGCTCAGGTTGCTGAATGAGACTAATTGTAACTTTTCTGGCCCCACTGTGTATTCTGACGTGTGCCGAGGTGGCCGACTAAAAATACTGTCTTGAGTTACAGGTTGTTCACAGAGCTTGTGATCATGGGCTTTTCTCATAATGATTTTCAGGCGAGACTCTGAGGGTACAAGACTAAGCGGGTCACCACATAGACGTGCTAATTTTTAACTTGTCACACAGCAGTGAGAAGTGAAGTAGAGCATTTGACTCTTTTATGGTAGCCAGTGTTACACAGTGTGCCTAAAGCGTAAAGCTTGGTGAACAGTTTGAAACTTCAGTTTTCAGTACTCCCAGTGAAATGTTTCCGTATTATTTGATTGATTTCTACAATACAGACAATGGATACGTATCAACTTGCATTGTTATGAGCAAAGAATGTGGGAGGCATAAAAACTTTTGAAGGGATGAAAAAGAAATTGCAATTAAGATAAGATGCAATAAACCTTCATTTGGCCCACAAGTGGGAAATTTGCAGCATTCAGTCTTTGCTGTAATTTTGAATGATTTTTGAAGGATCATTTATTTAGTATTGAGGCTAATACTGCATTGACACTGAAGTGAAAGGTTTTGGAACAACCTAAAACTCAACATTATCAACCCAGGATAATAACTGGGTCATTGGGTCAACTCATGTCCATGCTCGACTATTTCAGAATTGAACCGTTTTGTGACATCCAAAATTTCTCTGGTCTAGCTTATATAGTTGAGTTACACTGGCTTGAAATTCCAGTGAATTTAAAACGAAATGGCTTGAATTGTATTGCTTCCTGCTTCTTTGTGTGGCTGATTTGTTTCTATGTTCTGTTTCTTTGTGTTCTAACTGTAACTTTTATAACTGAATAATATATTGGAAAACAAAGTAACAAAAAATAGAAATCAGCCAAATAAAGCCAAATAAAGAATTTTGAATGAAGAAAGAACAATTAATTAAGATATCTGAAAGATGTTATTATTACAGCTATATCAAAAGTTTTTATTTTTTGTCATTTAAACTAAGCCCAAATTTCTTTTGAGTCGGAGTTTGTGTTTTTCTCAGGCATAAATTTAGAAGCACATTATCTAACACAAAGAAAGCTACTGTGTGATGACCATCATGGGTTACTCTGCAGGATAAATGAATTTCCGAGCGCTAAACGCTTGACATTTGAAACTCAATAAAACTCTTAAGACCAAAAACACCGTTCTGTTTTTATATGCTGTGAAGGAAACCCAGACCTTCCAGTTGACACAATGAAAGTGACAATATTTTACTACGCCTTGAGATTCTGGGCCTGTAGCAGGAGCACAGATAGGGAAATTCCTGATGTTTGGTGACCAGGAATGCATACCTCTTGTTGGATTAGAGAGGTCAAGTCGCGTTTATTTATAAACACATTATCATTTACAAAGGTCATTCAGTGTGCTTTGTGAAAAGTGAAAGTGACCAGTGTGTGGGGACAGCACTTTGCTCAAGGGAACCTCAGAGGTGCTTAGTAGTCTTGGGAATAGAGTAAAAAAATAAAATAATATAAGAAATGAAAGAATACACAGCAAATCACCAAAGGAAGACTAAAAGTACGGTAGAAGTGCCAATATGTAAAAGAAGGGGGAGGAGAATTGTAAGGTTTTTCATATATATATATATATTTTTTTTAAGGCTAAGTTGGGACAGTTTGTTCCAGCAGCAAGCAGCATAGTGACTAAACACATTTCACCATGTTTAGTTTTGGCTCTTTTCACCACTGACTGGCTCCTGTAGATCTAAGAAACCTTCCAGGAATACAGTAAATCCACGCTGTTCGCAGTTCAGAATTGCAGATTTTTTTCTTAGAACCAAACTAATAATTGTTTACGGAAACCGCAGGTATCCTCCGCATTGTTTTGCTTTTTTCATAGCAATATATAATTTATAATAATACATAATTTTACATGCGTTTTAGTGCTAAATTATTAAGAGAAATATAATTTACTAATTTTGTAACAAATATGAACGTCGTGGGAGACAACGGTTTAGTGTAAACTGTACAGTACGGATATGGGTTTACCGTTACATTTTTTAAGGGTAAATTTGCGGTTTTTCCACAATTCTCAGGGGCTCTTGGAACATAACCCCCACAAATGTCGGGGGTGTACTGTATATACTTTAAACATATCAGAGTATTTAGGGCTCAAACCATTAAGTGACTTGTACACGATGAGTAATGCTTTAAAATCAGTTCTAGTAGTCAACCCTGCAGGAAATAAAGGCATGGATAGTCTCGTTTGGACACAAAGTCTCTGACTTTTTTTACAGATTTAATGTGGTCACTAAAACTAAGATCTCCATCCATGATCATGCCAAGATTTTTTACATCTTAGGTGCTCTAGATTCCAGATGGGCACTGAAAACTGATCTTCCCAAATGCAGTTGTGGGGTGCGGAGTAATGAATACGTACCAAAAAATGTTGGTGGCCTTACAGTATTGACAGAGATACAGCCTTTAGAATACCGGTTAAAGTTGAATAGGGACAGTTGGGTGCATCCTTCACGCTGAATAAATGCAGCTTTGGAATTTCCATATTTTTCTCACATGTGTTGCCATTGCAAAGATACAGGCATCTAAAAATGTCTGACCAAGCATTTCTGCGTACAGAGGAAAAATCTCATTAAATTTCAAGCCAGCGCAGCTCCTAATCTGTATGAGCTGGGCCAGAGAAATTTTGGATTTTTCATATTGGCTGACAAAATGCCATGAAATAGTTGAATTCTGAGATTGTGACGATACCAAATATTTGTTGACTTCAGTCAAAATTACCCACTTGAATTCAAAAACAGTGGCTTAGTTATGAGAACTGACTGTTTCTGCACTGGTTCAGGATGAGTAGCTGTGCTCTTAATGCAAAGTAAACATAAACAAAGTGAATGGAGTCAATGGGTCTTTTTGTCCTTGTACATATGCCCCCACACACACACTCATACACACACCCACACACATACCTGTCATTTACTCCGTGTGAGTAATCAGACACCACTGTGATGTCACTTCCTGCTAGCTGTGGGTGCCACCTTAGCTCGGCTCATCTTTCAGACCGCTCTCGGGTTACCTCATCCATCAGGAGAGTATTGGATTATGGGAAGTGAAGGTGTGACGTTCCTACAACTCGGGTCCTTTGGGACTCCTGCAGTATACACTGAAATGTAAGTTCTTGGGCTTGTCTGTTCCTTAACAGCCCCCCTCCAAAGAAAAAAACCCCTTCTGGTGAACTTTAGTCCTGAAAACTCTGCTGTGGGGGAATGACAGGCATCCGAGAGTGCTGGCATACCTCAGCTCAGCCTGAGTACCTTATTTACGAAGTCAGAGGGAGGGACCTAGCTACTGACTGAGAAAGACAAGCAACAGCAAAACGCAGTCAAAGCAGGACGGGGAGGAAAGAGAGAGTGGGAGAGAGAGGGAGAGGGAGAGAGAGAAAGATAAAGAGATAGAGAAGCAAACACAGGAGAGCAGGCCAAACGGGCTCCAGTTACACTTTAGTTAGGTCTCTGGTACTGGGCAGGAGAAGAAGAGAGAGGAGAGAAAAGAAGAAAAGAGAGGAGACGAGAATAGAGCTGAAGAGAGGAGCTTAAAGCTGTGGCGCTACACTTCGCCCTCCCTGCTGCGGGCCTCGTGACAGGGGGCGTCCAGGGCAGGCAGGACTGGAGGGCGTTAGAATAAGAGCATGGGCCAGGGAGCAAGTACTGAGACCCACGTACAACATTCCACCCCAAATACAGGTGAGACTTAGAACAAACACACGCGCACACACATTTGGCAGCCCTGCGTGTGTGTGTGTGTGTGTGTGTGGTGTTCTAGTTTTTGTTTGAGAGAAGTTCTAAAGTGTGCCTCGGGCATGAGTGGATGTTTTTTGTTTGGTTGGTTAATATTTAGTGGTTTTGTTGATTTAATGTGGATGGCTGAAATGGGGAAAAAGGGTCGGAAGGGTATAGCAACCTATACTGTAGTCTGTTTCAGCGAGGGAGGCTGTGGCAGACATGGGCAGGTGCAGGAAAATGCAGGCTGATGGAATGCAGCGGCTATGAAATCAAACATCCTGCGCTACGTGCCTGTGTCTCTGAGATATGCACTTTGTTTGCTGTACCCAATCTTGTTGTTGTTGTTGTT
>JBBPCX010016222.1:0-17274 GCA_037974365.1 Hydrocynus forskahlii | reverse complement strand
TATCTTACGGAGCTTGTCTTGTTGCTATAAACCGAACATCAATATATATATATATATATATATATATATTATATTGATGATGATGATGTACATTGATGTATATTATAACATGTATATATGTTTAATATGTTTATAGTATAAACAATACTTCTATACATATATTAATATTTATCTTTCTATTTATAAATACAAGACTATATTACATATTCATATTGTAGATTGTATATTATTGTATATTATATTGTTTAGTATGTTGTTTAGTAAATTGTTCATTGTGTTGTTCCATATTGTTGTTTTATACTGCTGTGCTTGAGAGACACCGGCGACCAGAAACAAATTCCTTGTATGTGCTCACTCACATACTTGGCCAATAAACGCGATTTTGATTCTAATTCTGATTCTGATGAAGCCATAAAGCCGTCACCTAACTGTCCTTTATTTGCAGCTTTTTTGTTTTTTAAGTCTGATGCCCCCTTTGTGGATATGAAGTACCGCTGCAACCTGTTTAACCTCCCTCACTTACTTGTAGCCAAACTAGATTGAATCAAATATAAATGTAATTAAAACATGCTGACAACAAATGCAACTTCCGAAATGTTTCTGTGCCCCTCTTTGAAACCCTTTTTCTCCCTCCCAGTTTGGGAACCACAGATGTAAGAAACCCAGTACACTCCCAACCCCCCTCCTAAGTGCTAGCAGTTTTACATCACAGATATAAGTCCACTGCCTCCCAGAAAGGATCATTGCATTGTTAGCCGAGTGTAAATGATAAAGATGGCCACCCCAGCTGTGTGTGTGTGGAAGCAGAGAGGCAGGAGATGCGAGCGAGAGCGGTTTATTATCCAGAGGAAGGCGTGATGACGCGAAACGACATGATCTCTATCAGCTGCGCTCGAGTGAAGGAGGGCCTGTTAATCACGGCCTAAGAGGGGTGAAGGGTGTTTATCATAATCGAAGTCTTTCCTGGGCTAATTGTGGCTATACGTCACTGTCCGACAGCCTGGCCGTGGCAGAGGGATGATGGAGGATGGAGAAGGAGAGCAAAAAAGATGCATACATCTGTAGAGGCAGGTTCTCTTTTTTTTTTTTTGCTAGGCAGAGTTAAATATGGGCTTCATCTCTGCCTATGGGTTTCCATCACCAGACGACGATGGCAGTGGTGATGGTGATGATGATTCAATAAACCTTCAGGCACAAAATAATAAATGCACTGTAGACCTCTGGGCTTTAAAATGTTTTCCAAAGACACGACTGGTCTTTGAAGGGTGCGCTTTGGCAAGAGAGGAAAATGAACTTCTAACTCACCGTCTCTCTCGTTTTACAGTGGAACTTGTGGTATAGATTTTAGGACACTGCCCAGTGTCTAATTGGGCATATGCTAATCCCTAAGGCCTTTAGAGCCTACAGCAGGAGAGGAGCTCATTCTCGTTCCAGATGAGGTGAGGTTCTCATTCAGCAGGCAGGAGCTACGCTTATAGGCAAGTAACAGTGCTCCTGTCCACTTCAGAGGCTGCTTCATCTTCATGCCCTTAAGACAGGAGCATGGGGGGATGGCACGGTTTGATTAAATGGGGACTGGCTGGGTCTCTTTTGGGGATGCCTTTCACTCCATTTGCACCTTTGCAGGACGTGGTGGAGGACATAGGAACAAAGAGGTGATGGTTTAGTACACACTGTACTTCACTGGCTGGGGTATAATGAGGCTGTTTTGATCAGTCTTATTCTAAGCAAAAGGGTTTTCAGTGGAAAGCACCACTGAATGTCTAAATTATATTAAAACTGGCTTTTATCTGCTACTGCAAGTTCAAACATATTTGTGATGAAATGCCTTTTGATATAAAGTGACTAAATTTAGCTCCAGAATAAGACACCATCATCACTCGAGTATTTTACTACTGGACCGTTTTTGAGCATCTGCCCTATCATTTAGTGTCACATAGTCTTTGTCAAAGTTTTTTTTCTTGAATGATTTTCTCAGTGATTTTCGGTCAACAAATTCACATACTTAGATCTCACTAGCAACAAGAAACCTGGCGTGATTGCAGCCTCACATGGCTGATATGAAATATGAGATTATGCAAAGTTTCGTTTGTAAGGGGATTCTGATCATTTCAACATTTCAAGAATCACTTTAGCTTAAATCTTGAAATTTGGTACGCTTATACTTGGCTACATTGCTCCTAATTGGTAACCAACGGCCAATCCAAATTCAGCAGACAATACAGCATGTGTGAATGACCAGTCTTAATGAAATTTCGGTGGCAAATTCATAATGGCATATAGATGCTATTTATTCCATTTCACATAAATCAGTCGTTTTACCTCACTACTTCAAGCAACATGTTTTCCTCTGTTCTTCTGACACAGATTGGTACATGTCCAATTTTCATTTTCTCCCTATATAACATTTACAAACCTCAAATGGTCTTCTTTCTCCTGTTGATGCAGTCAAATTATTCCACCTCTCACTGCTTGGACCCCGTTGATCGCTGCTTATTCTCTCAGCTTCTGCAGTGTTCATATTATGGACTGCAATGCAGAAGATCTAGTTAATTTATTTTACAGTCTTGCAGTTTTGCAATACTGTAAACTATTCAGAAGCTTTTTTCGCCAGGGAAAAAAAACTATAAAATAAAATTTGAGCAATTCTTGTTGACAGTGTAGTGGTAAAGTCCAAATCTAACAGTTATGCTCAAATTTGGAGGGCTTTTGTTCTTCACATTGTGCAATATCGTCACGTCTCTAAGTAAATCTGAAGCAACAGATTAAAGTGATACTCTCAGACTTGCACCTACATAGTTGAGTTAAACTCTGTGTTGTGTAGTTCACTAAGAGTTACACAGTCGCACTAAAGCCAGGCCAACCTGGTCCTGCTTCAGTGCTTCCTTCACCTTTACACTGAGCACCGCCTCAATTATCTGCCTGACGTTTCATTAGATGCTGCAGCTGCTCCCACAGCTGTCAACGGGTGAGGCCTGGTGGAGGAATAACACTAACATACACCCGCTGTCTCAGCGTTATGGTAGGGTACTTACTTCTGGAGGGTATAACTTGCTGTGGCCCATACAGAGTCAAAACACAAGAGTCAACAAACAGTAGATGACAATGTGACATTTAATTTAAAATGGCCCTTTATTGACAATACAATGTTACATACATATTAAAAATAGTGCACTATGAAAGTGAGCCATTTGGGTCACACTAAACAACACCATTGGAGGAATATGAACGACACCCCTGCTCCAGAACACATGAAGTAGGCCAGTTTAACTGCAAATAGAGAGAATGGAGATCTGAGGTGTCTATTGTTTTGTGATTTAGAAAGTGTTTAAATGATACAAAATTGATTCTAAATATGGTGAGTACCAGTGGTCAACTACCATTTTTTCTCCATGTGTCATATCTGCCCAAAGATATGTATCCTAATGGGACTAAACTGATCCCTTTCCTATGTTTCCTTAAAAGTGTTTGTGGTATCATGCTTTCAGTTTGCTGTGAAAGAGCTTGGAATTGCTTGGAACTTCAGAATGAGAGACAGTCTGGATGGTAAGGATTGCCATGGCCCTCTCAACAGAAACAGAAAAAAAGTTCATTTTTTACATTTTTTATTGTATATTGTTATTGTATTTTTTGGTTAATTGACTAAAAGACATGAAAGTGCATCCATCTACAACATCATACAGATCGGCCCAAACCCAGGAGTGAAGACTGAGGTGATTTTGAGACCTCTAACCTCTAGTCCCCTAATAGTCCACCATACTTTAACACTGCAGACTGTAATCGGGTTATTGCTGACAGGCTTCAGATATTTAAGCTTTTAAGTAAATAATAAGTTTGTTAAGTGGAATTTGAACCTATATCAAACCAGAGATGCAGGCTTATTATGCAGATATTCAGCTATGATGTTCAAGTCAACACTAAGTTGAAATTTCCAAATGTTTCGGAGTCAAGACCACGGTCTGGGAGTGTGAGATATAATGTAGCTATTTTGATCTGTGGTTTCTTCTTAGCCCATATGAAGGAACTAAACCAGCTGGTGAGGTTTTTGATAGTTTTATGTAAGAAGACAACTGGAAACATCTGAATGCGATATACTAACCTAGGGAAAATGTTCATTTTTAAAAGAGCTCCACGGCCAATACAATTTGTTTTGTTTGTTTAGTCAAAAATGGATGTTTTATATATTCCTAGTATTCCTAGTATTATCCCCTCAAGGTGGAGTAATTAGGGTGTTGGGCTGGCGACTAAATGTTATGGGTTCAAACCCAACTATAGGTGGACTTTTGGGACAGCTGGAGAACTGGTGGTTAGGGAGTTACCCCTGTGATAAGAAGGTTGTGGGTTCGAATCCCAGGACTGCCAGTGGCACCACTGAGGTTTCCCTTGAGCAAGGTACCGTCCCCACTCACTGCTCCTCAGGAATTGCGTCACAGGCTGCCCCCGCTTTACATGGTGAATGGGTTTAATTTCAGACTGTTCACACTGTGTGCTGAGGGGACACATAACTTTACTTTACTTTACTTTAGTATACAAGTTTACAAAGCCTGCAAGGAACCATTCAAAACGACAGGGAGAAGTTTGAGGCATATGTTTTAAATCAAAGGCGCTACTTCTGACATGTTTTTTTAAAACCTGAAATAGCACTAAATCTGGATGTAACTTGTCCATCTAATTCTTGTTTCATTTAGACTAAATGTATGTAATGTATGACACAGATAAGTCCATTAAACATGGCTGAATGCCTCCTCAGCATCCAGTGAAACAATCAGACTATCTATTGACTGCTAAAACTGGACTGTGTTCAATAACCTGCACATGTTGTTACATGAATTACGACTTTAATTAAATCCGTTTGGTCCTCATTAAAAGGCAGAGGTAGTTAAGTCCTCCAATCATGTCACAAGCATGTAAAAACTAAAAACTGATATTGTGAATATAAAACATTGTTTTAGACCTTCAGTTGCCTTTATACTCATCACTTATTGAATCTCATGTTTCTATTTGACTTTGTTTTCTTCCTCTTCCCCCCCAAGGCTTAGTGTCAAGAGGACAGAGAGGAAGCTCCGACACCCAGATCATGAAAGTGACCATTCTGTCATACTTGAACACACCACGAAATTCTTCCTCTGCATTTAACCCATTCACCAAGTGAAGCAGCAGGCAGCCAGGAACACAGCACCTAGGGAGCAGTGTGTGGGGACGGTACCTTGTTCAAGGGTACCTCAGAGGTGCTTAGCAGTTTTGGGAATCAAACCCATGACTTCCTGATCGCAGGGCGAATGCCCTAACCACTAGGCTACCAGCTGCCCCTTGTGTCTGTCCTAGCCCGTATCCACTGAGGAGCAGTGTTCAAATACCATTTTTCCCCTGTGAAAGGCTTTATCTATCTGAATCTACTAAGATGAGTATCACAATGTGACTAAAATGATCTAAACACAACAGTGTTTAGCAAAATGTAGATAGTTTGGGTAGGAGGGGTAAAACACTCACATGACTGACCCAGATGGTTCTAAAATCACCTGTAAATAAAAAAAACGCAGTAAAATCTAATCTATCTGAATAGGGCTTTACTGTGGTCAGTTAGTTACAGTGACCCTTATAGTCACATGTGAATATACCACAGCACACAGTGTGAAAGTCTTTCTCTGTATTTAACCCATTCACCAAGTGAAGCAGTAGGCAGACATGAACGCACAGTGAGCAGTGTGTGGGGACGGTACCTTGCTCCAAGGTATCTCAGTGGTGCCACTAGCAGTCCTTGGACTTGAACCCACAACCTTCTGATTTCAGGGGAAATTCCCTAACCATCAGGCCACCAGCTGAACACCAAATGAACACTGCGAGAGAAATCAACAGTGGGGATTTTTTAAAGGTAGTTTTAACTTTAACGTCTTGCTTCTCATTGCTGGAGTGTTCAGGAACTCTAATTCTGTTCTTCCCCAATATTTTTTCTCCTTTGTTTTGACCTAGTTTAATTAAATTAATTTAATTAAAACCTAGTATACATGAAATAGATTGAGGGGATTACACTAAAACAGAACTCATACATAGTCATTGCTTTTGCTATTCTAATGCATCTCATTGAGCTGACAGATGTCTTCCTATCCTCCAAAGAGTGGCATTATATTCCGCCCTGCTCTTCTCGTCTCCTGCTGTGATGTGTGAGTAGTGTAGTATGTCTTTGGCAAACTGTTAACTACTCAAGAGCCTCTGGGGAAGCGCCTGTTGGTTCACTGCAAGAAAATCAATATCCTCAGTAGAGACACTGGAAAGAAGGGTTAATTACATCTGAAGGTACTCGCAGACAAGGGTTTAGCAGACTAACTGTGCTTCAACACATGACACAACACCAGGTGACTGCCTTTTTCTTTTAGAGTGTATGGAGAGTGATGTTAAAGGGCCCATATCTGAGGTTTTTCTTCTACGATCTCTTTCCCCTGATGCTATAAAGGGGATATACACTCCATTTATATGGTTTTATTTTTTTGCATGTGAGCATTTCCCGCACTCTCGTTATCTTGTTAAACAGGTTAGCAGAATCAGAACATTTTTATTGATCCCAGACTGAAACACTACTCATAATTGAATAGGCAGGGCTAAACTGCTGTAGGCAAACTGGGTGAATACATGTAACAGCACAGTTTAAATAAAATAAAAAAAAAACATTTATTTCCTAAAAAGCCTGTTTTTACAGCCTGTTTTTTATTATATGGACCACATGGGCCATACTGGAAACTTTGTTTTGTTTGATTTCTATTCCTGATGCTGATGCTAATGTTCATTAGCTTCTCAATGGGAACTATATTCAACACCAAGCTAACTGAGATGTACTTCATTTCTCACCCCTGAATTTAATAACAGTTGCAATAGGACTTAATAAATAGGATTTAATAATAGTGCTCTACCCAGAAATGGGATAATGCTGTTGCAGGAAAACCCAGTACACATCAGCATTTTATTATATCTACATATTTACATAGGGCAGCTGGAGGCCTGATGGTTCGGGAGTTGCCCCTGCAATCCAAAGGTTGTTGGTTTGAATCCCAGGACAACTAGTGGCACCACTGAGGTTCCCTTGAGCAAGGTACCATTCCCACACACACTGCTACCTGGGCACCCCGTTGGAGGCGGCCCTCTGCTTCACTTGGTGGTGCGTATATAGTGACATCACCAGCAATCTTCTGCTAGCACGTCATTAAACAGCTCAACACGCTTGGAGGAGAATGCTTAAAGTAACTAAATGGTAAATCAGGAAAAAATAAAACTGTAATGAAACTCTGAGGAAGCGTTTAGAGACATTAAACACCTCTGAGGTCTGATTCCTATCACCACCACTGTGAACAAGTCTGACTGTGGAATGGAGCGTGTCCCTTGAAACAGGTCTGAAAGACTTTGCTCATATCTAAACCATTTAATTACTTGGAAATTATGAAAATTCTGTGCAAATCCTGTAACACCAATGATGTCGGTGTAAAAATAAGTATCCTTCTAATACAAATACCTCTATGATTCGAATCCTTCTGTGTAATTACGTGGTTACAGAATTACGGGAAGATAAAATGGCAATTCTGGTATGATCATCATTTTTGCACCGTTTTGAATATGTGATTTTTTTAATGAGGGTAAAGGGGGTGGCCAGGGTGGAAGCTTTTTAAGAAAACCTCATCAAGTTCTTATTAAGGGAGAGATGGGAAATGGCTTAATGATATCTAATAGAAGGAGCAATCACACATTTAATGCAAAGACCCCTTTTGGCACAGTGCATAGAAATGAGTCAATTAGGAATACATTAGGAGCTGAGTGGGGCCACAAGTGGGGTGTGATTTGCATGAAGTGTTTGTCTTGGTGGCAGTGTTTAAATGGTCCCCATAAAAAGAGAGAGAGAGAGAGAGAGAGAGAGAGAGAAAAGGGAATATGAAAGCTGTTAACTGTTTAGATGGCATAAACGTGTAATATTGAAGACTGAACGCTTAAAGAAATGATTAACCGATTCCCAGTTTACTCTGTGCCATTTATCAAACTAATGGAGTCGATACAATGTCCCACTGGAAGAAGGTGAGTGGATATTGAAGCAGAATGAGAGCGCAGCAGGAGTAGTGCACTTTTGATTAGTCTGATTTGGGCTGCTGCAGTCCAGCTCTGGCTGAATTACAGAATGATTAGAGAAGTTTTATTACTTTATCAGCCCTTTCATAACAGACATCAACAAACAGTAATAGCTGATAACCAACACTCTTCTTAGCGCACGAACATCAGCTTTCCCCTCCTGACCCTTTCTTTCTCTTACTTTCTATCTTTCTTTCTTTCTCATTTATAATTTTTCTGTCTTTTCTTTTCTTACCCTAGTTTCTTCTCTGGGACTCCTTTTCTCTCTTCCTCTTCTAAGGCAATAAGGATTCTGACTTTCTTTCATTTGTTTGTTTCGTAATTTCTTTCTTTCTATTTCTTAGTTTTTCTTACTTTCTCTCTTTCTCATTTTCTTTCATTCTTTCTTTCTTTTTTTCTCTTCTTTTTTTTCTCACCCAAGTGTTTTTTTTGGTTCTCTTTTTTCTTTTTTCAATTAGTGCCTTTCTTTTTTTCTTTCTTTCCTTATTCATTTCTTTCTTTCTTTCTTTCTTTCTTTCTTTTGTATTTCTTTCTCTCATATTTCTTTCTTTCTTTCTTTCTTTCCTTAGTATGTTTCTTAATTTCTTTCCTTTTGGCTTTCTTTCTTTTCTTCTTTGTGATTTTCTGTCTCCTGGGACTTCTTGCTTGCTTTCTTTCTTTCTCTCTTTCTTTTCTTCCTTCCTCCTCTCTTTTTTCTTTCTTTCTTTCTTTTTATTTTTGTTTCTTTCTTTCTTTCTTTCTTTCCTTCTTTCTATCTTTCTTTCTGTTGATTTATTTATTTTGTTTGTTTAGTTACTTTTGTTCATTTAATTCATTTGACATTACTCTCTATTATCTCTCTCTCCATTTCTCTCACTCTCTCTTTCTTTATCTGTACGACCCCTCCCAGCCAAGCCTCCAGCCCCTCCCCCCTTTGGTCATTCTGTCTCTCTTCTTTTTCCTTGCACACAATTACAGACAGTGATTTCTCTCAGACAGGGTTGGGAGGCTCACAGATTAGGGGATAAATAGGATTTCCTACATGCCGGATGGCAAAGGCCACAAAGCCGTAATGAAAAACTATACATCACAATCAGCGCGACAATTCTATTCATACAGGCCGACATTACCCTCACTCTTCATAATAACACCTAAATGACAGTCACGGCTCTGAGGCACGGACGAGATGGCCTACGCATGTCTGCTCTCGACAACACGCGTACACCGATCCAGACTCAAATAACAACCCCCTGACCAACTCACACACTCAGTCTGTGTGAGACCCCCAAACCAGAAGACATCTCTAGCCCACCTTTTTGTTAAGTAGTGCTCTGGTTGTCATTTTGTAGGCTTCTATGAGTGCAGCTGATTTATTTCCTTACTGAATTGCCTTCCCTGCTGACTGCCTTTTTTGGGGGAACATATCAGGTCTATCATTTACACAGAGCGTCATACTCAGTACCGCCCGGTATCATTCAGGAAAAATATTCATTGGAAGAAGCTTTAAATATAAATTGCAAAATATAAAGCAATACTGTGAAATGGCTTTTGCAAAGGTCCTTTATTCTACCTTTTCTTCCAAAGGCAATTTATGACATTTGTGTGGATTTTAAGGACCGAAAAGAGTCATGATCTAAATTAAACATAACCTCAACCTTCAAACAAACTTTAAGCCTAATGCTAATCCTAAACCCAAACCTTAATACACTTGACAAAACTTTTTTTAAAGAATTAAAGTATCTGTGGATAATCTGGAGGGGACCATCAAATAAAGTGTGACCAGAAGCAAATGGCTTTTATTTACCTTCAAGGAATAGCATGTTTTATTATTGTCTCTATGTCTTCCGTTCCAAGAATTCTCATAATCACATCTGTTCCAGAGGAATGGACGCGGCTAAACTGCTATAGGCTCAATGTGTGATCCAGTGGATGTCTGTTCATGGTCGTGACATCACAAGCTTGATGAAGTCAAAGCTTGATTTTTGCAGCTTGGTTCCCATGTGTAGATCATATGAATCGTCAATGTTTTCAAATTTTGTTTGGATGGGACAGTACATGAAAAAAAACAGTTTTTGCGTGCCCCTCAAAAACACTAGTGCAGCAGCCACTGCATGTTCTGTGCAAGGAATGTTGGCTTTGCTTATTTTCTCTGTCTAACAGTGGGGACGTATTAAAGGACAGAAGATTCCGGTGTGGAAGTCCAATTCCAGAGTGAGTGAGACACAGACAGTGTGTTGCAGATGACCGCTTAGTTACCTGCACAATCACTCACAGGAGAGCCAATCTATCTCTGTAACTCACACACACACACACACACACACACACGCTCAGACTGTCAGTGGGCTGAATCTACCGAGTCACTCAGCTCAATTACGGAGCCAAAATGAGGAACGGTGTGAGCTGTGCTGAGCTGCGAGGAGGAGATGGAGATACTGTACTGATGAATGCGACCCAGGTCTCTGCCCTGCTTACTGACAGCCCACTGCAGCACAGCCACGAGACCACCCTGCAGGAACCACCATGTTTCTTTTTTAGCTCTAGCTTTACAGTTAACTGCAGGATCTTTTCATGTTCCTGGATAATTCCTCCCAGAAAGTGTGTCACACTGGTGCAAGTTCTTTCCAAATTTTGGAAGAGTCTAATTATAGTCCATAATAAGTTACGTTTGAATGGATCCAAGTTAAATGTCTTTTACTTGGTCGTTCATTAGATCTAATTAATATGTTTCTAAAAAAGATGAGAGCTATGAGAGCTACAGCAGGGGGAAGAGCCTTTTTCTACAGCTTTGGAATAATCTCAGTATTAATGTTCGAGACCCAGACACAGTCTCAGTTTTCAAGTCTAGGCTGAAAACGTCCTTGTTTAGTCAGGCTAAGATAACTTTTCCCGTTAGATACAGGTTGTAGAGCTGGGAGGTTATGGGAATAGAGATGTTATGTAAACTGGTATGCTGGTGCTGCCGTCCCATGGGTTGCCAGGTGCTCTTGTGTCTGTAATTCCTTTCTCTGCTGTTTACATTTAGACTTTTATAGCTAGGTATGTCTCAGCTTGCACTCTTTACAATTATATGTTGTATCCTTACACAGAACTAACTCTGAAACTTATCCTTGAACAAAACTACCATTTTCTATTTGTTTTCTATCCTTTCCATCCTTCTGTCTTCTCAGAGGGGAACTGCCACCCATTCGTCCAGTTTTGTTTGACCGCCACTGGGGCTCTGGGTCACCGCCCCATCCCAGATCAGCCATCACTGGCGTCCTCTGCCCACCTGTCCTCGACTGGTTCGGCTGCTTTGGACTGCCCCACACATGCTCCTACTCTCCCAACCAAGGGCGACTGCTGCTCAAAGCCTCCAGTGGAGATTGTTGTTCCTGTTGCTGTGGACAGGAGACTCTGGTGTCAATGGGAGGAGCATGGGTTCCCCTTCTGAGTCTTGGTTCCTCCCAAGGTTTCTTCTTCTTTTTTTTCATACAAGCAACCTATTCATTTTGTAAATGTTGTTTCCAAAATGTACTGGCTATATACAGTTTGGCCAAGTGCCAGTGCTGCTAATAATGCATAAAACTTCCAAAACTCTTTGAATATATGCAGAGGAGTTCGGACTTCTTTCGCTGTTTATTTGTGTGACACTGGTGGCTATACTTTAGCCTGGTTAGCTCTCAGCGTTATCTGAGTTGTTTCCATGCTTCCAGTGCTATATTACAACCACCTGGAGGGCAAGTAAAATTAATTCATAAACATAAAGTCAGTGAATCATTGTAATCAAAAAACACCTGCGATGAAGTTACCTTCAAAGTCCAAAGATTTTTAGAGCGAATCTAAAAAATATCTCTCAGATTGCTGTCGGAATATGAGAAGACAAATAAAAGTACATTCTACTTAACTACATAAATATCTGTTTTACATTTTAATCCATGTAAAAGTTCTTAATACATTTTAATATTAATATTGTTTACTTAATAATCTTTTTCTCTTCTTTCACACAAAAGTCAATCATTCACTCAAGAGTTATGATGACATGGAAAATAGAGAGCAGTTAACTAAAGATCACCCACTTTAACAAGCCTGAAAGGCCTCATGTAGATTATATTAATTATTAACTTGCAGAACCGCTCACTTTCTGCTATTTATGTTTATATATGCTTATTTGTGAAATATCAGTGGTAATGCTCCGTATGCAGTTTAATCATAGTCATTTATTTCTTTGATATGCAGCCCAACACATGCAGAAGCGAGGTGTATATTATATGTAAATGTATTTGAAATGGTACACTTCCACCCCAGGCCTCTTTTGCACATCCAGCTTTCACAGATCATGGAAACTTGTATTATTAAGCACTGCATGTACGTGCATTCATATAGAGAGCAGTAGCTTTAGGCAGCATTTTCATCATCCTCGTGGACCACAAGTCAGTCCTCATCTTTGTTGTGCTCCAGATTAATCACCATCCAAAGCTGACCAAACTGAGCTGTACATGATCCTCATCAGATTAGTTCAGTAGAGGCCTACAGTAAAAGTACATCCACAGATAAATATACATATAGATCACCTCTATGATCATTTTTTTCTAGTTTCAGAATCAGAATCAGAAAACGATACTGATCCCGAAGGAAATTGCTTATGTTACTACTCCTCAGACCCACAGAGACACAAAGACAAGAAAAATATAACATATATAAAGTCTAAATAAATGAAAAAATTAAATAAATAATCTAGAAAAAACACAAATGTTGGGTATTAATACTATAGATAAGTAACTTACAGTTACAGTGAATCATTAGTTGCACAAATGGTGGTTAGGAGTATGTTACTGGATGTAATAGAGATAAGAAGTATATAAGTAATATTGACATAAGTAGTGATATTCACATGGTAAGACAATTGCACATAATAAGATACTGCACATGATAAACGGATTTAAGATTCCCAATAAGATTTCTAATAGTGTGTTTTTGATGATGTACATAAACATTTTAGACATTCTAGATGCAATACAGGCATCTGAAGCTTGCACATGACATTCCATATGTTTTGTGTGAAACAACAGACATGAGCATATATTTTGCCTTGTATGTAGCAATTTTATAGGAACTCCTTAGGTACAACTGCTCCCTCTGTTTTTTATTCCAAACAACTGATTTTTATTTTTTTTGCACTGGGTGATATATCCAGACTTCCAGAGGCCTAGGGTGACATTTTGTTCCTTGTCAAATTCAGCCCATCGTAAATCAAAACATGAAATCACTGTCATATCCTTATTATACTGGTAATTAATCTCACACCTAAGATTTTCAGTCCAGCTCCTGAAGAACGTCTTCATGTTTAATTCTTTTCTTTACACAAATAGAACATAAGAAATTGACCAAAAGTGGGAATGAATGTTGTTACATTACATTACATTACATTTTTTTATTGGTCGTACTGCAGTGTGACTGAGCTCATGGTGTTCATCAAACTGTCCCGGATGGAAACTAACCAGTGTGTCAGATCACCCACCCACCAGACCCCCACCAACACGCACCTATGAATATGAATGCTCCACTTTTTGTAGAGGTCATGGTGCACCCAGTCGTCCAGTTAACAAAGTTCTGTCCTGCTCTGGAAGGATCTCACTCGGACATCGATCTCCAGTGGAGACACCAGTGCTCCAGCTAATTCACTATCGATCCGGACGTGGAACAATCTTCTGCTTTTTGCTTCTGGTGTGACAGTGTGTCTGCCATGGTTCAGCTGTCCAAGAAGGTCAGAGAAACAAAACAAAAAAAGAAACAGTGGCAGGACAATGTCAGCTCCAAGTACGAGTCAACTCAAAAAGAACTTCGTCATTTCTTCCATTTGAAAAGTGATCATGGTTGCAATTCAGCACCTCTGTCCATACCTGTAAAACACATTAACCTCTTAGGATTATTATTCATTAAGCATAAGATCAATCATTAAGTCATTGTTATTAACGATTCAGTGACACTAACATGTTACTACTGTAGTCACGATCCCTAGGAAGGGGATAATGTTAGAGTTAAAGTGGTTAATTAATAGAAAAAATTGCAAGTAGATTGACGTATCTTCTAAAATTTTCTAATAAAATTGCATGTGTATTAATGTATAATATGAGCTTAAGACTGAAAACAGCCCACTGCACTAAAGAGAAAACAAATTCAAAGTCTTCTAACACTGTCATATAAAATGAAATCTGAATCTGGAGCTCTGTGACTTGGTGACAGAAGAATGAATCAGTGTCTTTGCGGAAAATAAGGGCTGTGTGACCACATTTTGTCTGTATATCCCCTATCATCTGTCTTCTATACTGGAGGGAACTGGAGAAGCCTGTGTGATCGCTGAGGAAATGTCAACCGAAATTACACAAAGGTAGAGTATGTCTCACCCCATGAAAAAAACACATGAAAATTATATTTATTATCTCAGGTAATGATATTAGCAATTGTTTTATGCCTTTATGGTCTTTTTAGAAGCTACAGCTCCACCAGGTAAGAATAGTCTGTGGTAAATGGTAATGTCTATACTATGATTTACTCAAGTGTATTCTCTTTTTCCAAATGTAAAATTGAATGGGTGTAAAATTATAAATAATAATGGACAGCTAGACAACTGTGGTGTGTGTGTATGTGTATGTGGCCTGTAGTATTATAAGTTGTGTTCAGTCAGGAATGTACTGCTTTGAGCATGAGATCACTCTCCATTACCTTACCAGTGTGACACAGTATCAAATTCACTGCCATTAATTAGGAGTGTGTCACTAAGTAAATCCACACTGACCCAAACAACACACACTTTACCCCCTGACCTTGGCCTGTCTGCTACTCTCCTGTAGCCTTTTAATACACAGTCTGACGCACCAGTGAAACTCTGTAGACATTACCATGTTACACAATCTGGCATTACTTCAGTGGAGGTTTAATGGAAACAAAAATAGTATTTGAGTAAAAATTGAAGTAAAATATTATTAGCACTTTATTTTAAACCCATATTCTAAACCTAACACTCTTACACAAATATTAAAATGAGTGAAACACTCACTTTACCACTAATAGTGGCATACATTTAATCCTTACTCCAATGTATTTTTTATGTTTCACCCAGATAGGTTGTTAAAATGTATTTCTATTTCTGTTTTCATTATCAGCTTCAAAATCTGACAATCCTCTGTACACCATTTCTCTGGGTGTTCTCTGGGCCTATTTTTTCTCTCTTTCTCTTTATATACACACACACACACACACACACACACACACACGCACACACACTCAAGCACACACACGCATATCATCTCTGTCTATTCACATGCACCTCTTTTTCTGGCATGTCACCCCTCTCCTCAGTCCTAATTGGATTCTGTCAGCAAGTAAATGCTTCATGGCCCATTAGTGACAGGTGAGTGCGAGGGGGTGATCAGCCTCAGGCGGACAGCTAGGGGGAAGAGGGACGTTTGAACCGGAACACAGCCTGAATCCGCCACTGACCTGACAACTCTGCCATAATGCAGTGTGTGAGTGACTCAGACACTTCATACTAAACACAGGTACACTCGTCTCTCTGCCACTCACACAGAATAAACACGTTCCTGCACATCCATACATCTGTCTATCTGTCTAGCTATCTGGACAAGTATCTATTTTTTATCTCATTCGTTAAATGTAAACAGTATATTAATGCTGGGCAACTATGAAATGTTTTTTATTGCAATTAATCACATGGTTTTCTGCAATTAATCGCTATTAATCTCATCGTTATACGCAAAATCAAATAATTCATTCAAAAGTAGTGTATTGCGCACTTCTATTTTTAAAGTGCTGCTATATGAACAAAAGTGCAATAACATTTGGTTTGTAAACACTTTAAACTAATAAGGAGCTGCTGTTCAAATATTTCTGTAAATCTCAATTTAAACCTTACTGTAATCCAGTCAAATATAGAACCAAAGCTATTTGCCCCTGATCCCTGCAAAAACCAGCCGAGACATAGAGCTGCGTGCACCCACGAGCACAAAAATCAACAAACTTTCAAAATAAAAATATTTTTTAAAAACCTGTGTTAATGCACGATAAAATAATCGTCAGTGTTAAGCAAATAATGCGCTAATGCGGGGCCCAGCCCTAGTTTATATATAATGGGGACTATATATATATAGTCTCATAACAAGATCTTATTTTCTCAAAAAACATTTTAATAGTAAAGTCTAAGCTGTCCTCTCTTTCCTTAACACGTAAAGCTTTAAGATGAGATGAATTAAGAGGACATTCAGCAGATGCTCTCTCACAGACAGAATTGATAAACAGTCATGCTCGGCAATTTGAACGTGTAATTTTGACCCGCTGGTGGAAAGAAATCAGTTTATTCAGAGATAGAAAAATTAACCAACTTCCTTCCAGCTTGCCCAAAAGCTTTTTCTTAATTTCAGGAGAAATTAGGCCGATAACAAGATATTCACTGACAATGAAGCACCACTGATTTCAGAGTATAAAGACTGTGCACCCACTTGACATTTCTGAATGATGTTAATGAAATGCACTTTTTTAGGTGTAGTTAACAAGTAATGAAATGTAATATCGCACCAGTTACCATCAGACAAACTGCATGCCTAAATTTGAAGATTCTTAGGGTATGTTTTTCAACTTTGCCAAATTACAATGCTAAACTGTGCTAGCACAAGGTTAACTGACAGTCCTCCTCACTTGCCCTGTGTGATGCTGCCTCCAGGGGGCGAGCTTTCCTCTGTTAATCTGGAGTGACATGCGACGAAGCTGCCCTTGCCGGGCCTTGGCAGTGGCCACAGGCCTCATTACCAGCATGAGGAAATGTGTTGCAGCAGCTCCAATGTGCTAACACGCTCATGTCCTCGCGTCCCTGTAATTAGATGGGGAAAAAGGCTTCCCCCGAGGTAGCATAAGCTTCAGCCTGGAAAAAGAGCAACACACTCGCGGCAGCTCATGTCAGACGACATGCTCTTTGTGTAAACAAGAGCTGTCAGTATAGAGCCCAGGGATGATCTTATCTAATAACAGACATTAGTGAATTGATACCACAGTGTCAATACAGTTGATCCTGATTATTCCTTTTGAGATTCAGTTCTTACAAATAAATGTAGTTAGGAAAGTGTGTGTGTGTGTGTGTCTCTGTGTGTGTGTGTGTGTGTGTGTGTGTGTGTGTGTGTGTGTGTGTGTGTGTGTGTG
>JBBPCX010016182.1:0-12904 GCA_037974365.1 Hydrocynus forskahlii | reverse complement strand
TGAGCTACACCTTAAATGTGCAAGTGGGACCTCTTTCTCCCTCTCCTTCTCTCATCCTCTCTCCCTCTCTCCCTCTCTCCCTCTCACTGAAGAATGTCTTCTATCGTGACCAAGCACAAAATAATGGAAAAAAGGTATTTTGAAATGAGACGACGGAGCCTCTAGATCAGAAATGCAGACTTGCTCTCCCTAATTATTGTTGACGGTTGTCTTATTTGTTATTTTGGACATTTTTGTACCTTTTTTTTGTTTGTTTGTTTTTGCATGTGTATTAAATCAGTCGAGTTGATTTGATATTGATTCGCCACTGACAAGCGTTCATCATCTACCCTCAACCAGTGAGCTTTAATCATGGCCTGCATGCGGGTGGAGGGTGGGTCTAACATGTTTGATGGCGTACTTTAGAAGCAAGATTTTAGGTTTACAGATTTAATATATTTCATTTAACATATCATAACTTTAATGCGCTAATTAACTTAAAGATCATACTTTATTATTCTTTGTGTGTGTTTTTGTTAATGTGTGTTTTTTTTGTTTGTTTGTTGTTGTTGTTTTTTTTTGTTTTTTTTTTACTCAAATCCTCATTGGGACATGTGATCGTATTGTATCAGCAGTGTTCAGGACTGTTTCTCGGGGGGCCGTAACACAACAGCAACAGGTTGCCCAAATGGTGCATTTCCTAAAAAAAAAAAACCCCCGAAAACAAACATATTACATCTAAAGAACGTTGCACCTCACTTAAGTGCCTTACATCTCAGCAAGGGTTGCCAAGTACACAGTTGTTTACGGACCCCTACAAACACAGGTCTGCAATCTACACACTCCTAAATCACACCTGCCTCACACACGTAATGTCACTCGCAATGTGGTAACCATGGGAGCCCCTCCTCAGCCCTAACAATGAGACAGGAGCATTATGGACGTGGGGGGAAACATGCCTTATTTCTTTGTCAGTTTTTATTGTTTGTCTCCTATTCTCATTGTCTCCAAGTGGTCCGTTAGATTTTTCTTTTGTTTGATTTTTTTTTTTCCTCATCCACTAGCATGAATCACAAGTGCATATTTATTAATGATCGTCTAAAGGAAATCAATCGAGTAGAGCAATAGGACTATTATTTTTATTAATGATGTCATTATTTTTTTTGACGAAAGATCTTAAAGGTAATGAAGCTGTGCAATAATGGTTTGTTTTTGTTCTTTGAATGGGAAATATATAAGACACTCAAAGCTGCGCAATATGCTCTTAAAGATCAAGGGATTTCCAAGCTATGCCGTAGAAGAACCAGTTTGGGTTCTCTGTAGAACCTTACCATGCATGAGTTCTTCAGCGAACTATTTTATTATTTTTTTAGGCGCATGTACAAAGAACCTTTTGAAGTCTAAAGTACCTCCCCGTACAGCACCCAAATGTTTTAGAAACCTTAAGTTGGGGAAGAACCTTAATAACAAAGGTGTGACTGCAAATTCTTTAAACTGTACCCTTTAGTAGGAAGAACCATTTTAAACATATAAAGAACCTTCATGTTATCATCTTCCAGTGACGTATTACAGGTTCTTTGAATGTGACAAAGATTTCTCACACTCCCAAATCTCCAAAAATGGTTCTTTTTAAGAACCATCCATGGGAGAGTTGCGTAGGGGACCACCAGTGGTCCTTTTGCAGCACCACTCAAACTCTGGCACCACTTTGGCCAGAGTGTGAAACCTTTTAAAAAGTTCCTCACGCTCACAGATGTCATGTCAGACATGGTTCTTTAGGAAACCAAAAGCGGTTCTTGTACGGCATCACTCGGAGAAAGCCTTTGTCACCTTGTTGTGTATTGACAGGTGCAGGCCCAGGCCGTTAGCAATGTTGGCATGGGAAATTAAACCAGAGGGATTTGTGGAACAGGAAAAAGGAATCTTCATGTGGAAAAATAACTAAAAAAAAAAGTACATGTGCGCCTTGCTATTTTTCCACAGAACAAAAGACTGGAGAACGAAAGCGTTTTTGTATCAGGGATGAATAAAGAGACTTTTAACATGAAAGCTTAATGTGTGTTTTTTTCTTGACTGAGCCTGAGTTTCTCTTTTCCAACAGGCTCCCATCTGTCCATCTGCAGCCTCCTGTCATTTCCTCAGTTCCCCTTGTGGTTTCTAAATGAATAAACAGAAAATATGCTCCCGTGAAATAGGTTGCTGGTGTCATGGGGATTGTGGCCCTCTGATTGGACAGGAGTGGTGTCACTAAAGTGGTCCCAGAGCTGTGATTAATAGGACGTAAGTAGGTTGTTAAGCCCCAGGGTGTGTTTTGGGTGTGAGTTATACTGTTCTCTAGAGAGATGGACGGTAGAGGAGAAAAAGCAGAATGTTTGCTCAGTCACTCTGGGATTAGCACCTTCAGTCTAAATAATAATCTCAGTAAATTGATAGAGATTTAGAACCATAATCTGAGATGATACTAATGATTTGTAATCTCCTTTGTGGGTGAGCGTCAGAGAATGTTAGGGCAGTTTAATTCCAGTAATGATGAACTGTGAGTTCTTCAGTTAGAGCCAAACGTCAACACTAAAAAAAACCCAAAAAACGAACAATAATCCTAATTCCTGTTACCACGGGACTCCAGTAGTATCTTGGCGGTAAGCAAATTCTTGATTAAACATACATTTGAAGCTTTGAACGTTTGTTGCAATTTTACAGTGACTTTTTTCAGTAAAGAGTCTTTCTTAAGAGCTCATTTTCCATGTCATTTTGCTGGAACTTAGTTCTGCTCTCAGTGACGAACTACAAGAATGTCGAGGATAACCTTTTTTCCCCTCACAAAAGTAGTCCCATTCATTTGAAACATGGGCGTCACCGCCATTCACCCTCACATTTCATAATTATTCGTTTGGACCCCCCACATTTAACATAAAATATTATTTCACCCAGCGCTGTTGAATCTTGAATCTCAAACAATTTGCGAAAGAATCCATCCCACTTAATCGATAGGAGAATACACATATCCGGCCCCACGACCAAACCCCGCCCCCACGCGTAGACCGATGCGTCCCCCTCACATTAAAAATGCTTCTGACGCCCCTGATTTGAAAGCATTTTGTTGCTGGCTCATTTAATGCTGGGTCTCTACACGCAGCTCTACACATGGACACATATTCTGGACAAAAGTAATGGGACGCCTGACCATTACACCACCAGAGATTTTAATGACACTGCATTCAGACACATAGACTTTAATATGGAGTTGGTCCCCCTTTACAACTGCTATAATGGTCCCGTCTATATATATATATTTAGATGTTTACACACACACACACACACACACACAACAGTTTAGACCAACCCATTCACACGGTTACAGCGGCACCTGTTACAAGCTGCAAGTGTACCATCCTTGAAGCTGTTGTGTTGGCAGCAGAAAAAAATGAGCCAGCGTAACGGTCTAAGGGCTAAACTGAGATGGCTAGACGACTGTATCTCCAAGAGAGCAGGTCACGTGTTGTGTTCCTGGTATGTAGTGGTAAGTACCAAATTTGCTTCAAAGAGTGAAAATTGGTGCACCAGTGACTGGATCTGGACACCCAAGGCTCATTGATACATAGGAAAGCAAAAGCTAGCTCCGATCTCACAGACGAGCCACTGTAGCACAAACTTCTGTCCCACGTGCTCACACTGAGCCCTGTCCACCCCCAAAAGCACATAAAATGGACATGTAATCATAAGCACTGGACAAATAGAAGAAGGTGGCCTTGTCTGATAAATCAAATTTTCTTTCACGTCATGAGGCACAAGGGGGACCCACACAATATTAGGTAGGAGGTTTTAATCTTATAGCTGATCGATGTGAATGTGTTTGTTTTTATGATGCCACAAAACCTGTGATTTTAAAATGAGCAGTGTACATTCCACAGATGTCTGAACAGATTGAGATTTGTTTTTTGGAGAATGTCAACACCTTGACATTTTTGCCAAGTTCCTCAAATTGTTCCTTAACGATGTTTGCAGTGTGGCCTGGTGTATTTATTCTGCTGAAGAAGCCACTGCTATTAGGGAATGTTGTTGCCATGAAGGTGTGAACTTGGTCTGCAACTATGTTTAGGTAGGTGGACCTTATCAGAGCAACATCCACATGCAACTGGGGCCCAAGGATTCCCAGCAGAACCACTGCCCAGACCATCATATTGCTTTCCCCAGTTTGCTGTTTTCCCATTCCCTGGTGCCACCTCTTCCCTAAATAAGTAACACTCATACACACCCAGCTGTCCACATGATGTTAAAGAAAATGTGGTTCAGCAGACCAGGCCACCTTCTTCCACTGGCCCATAATCCAGTTCTGACGCTCCATTGCCCATTGTGGGTGCTTTGGAGAAGTGTGTGTTCTGACACGGTTCATAGACTGAACTGCAGCACAAATTGCTGAAAGGAGCTCTTCTGTGCAAATGGACCAGATGAGCTAGCTTTCGCTTTCCTCCTTGGGTTAGCCTTGGATGCTGATGACCCTGTCGCCGGTTCTCTGGTTGTTATATAGATAAAGAACGACATGCAACATTTCTCCCAGTTTCTTCATGATGGAGTGAAACCATGCAAAAACCATACAAACATTTGAATGTTTTTGAGTGATCATGGTTCTCTCTCTCGCTCACTTCCTTCCTCCTCCCTCCATACCTATAAAATACATAATGAGTGTGTGTGTTTTCTGTCCTTCCTGATCAGTTTCACTTGGGATATAGCCATTATTGTTTCAATATAGTTTTTTTTGCCATACTATTGCTATTCCAGCATGACATTGTCTTGTCAGCCTTGCTGACCAGCTTTACAGTAATACAATCAGACAACAACGAGAAATGGTCATTTCAGATTTGATTTTCCTCTTTGCCCTGTCATCTTAGACACAACAACATCCCCCTGAACGACAGTCACCTTAAGGCTGCACTCCAAATTGGAATTGAATAGATCTAGTTAGATTTGATTGTGTTGTGTTAGGACTGCGAGGAAAAGGGCAGATACATATTGGACATGTGGAGCAACATATTTGATATGACTGTCTGTCTAAAACCCTTCAAAGCCAAAGCAGATCAAGGCTGAGATGCAGAAGCTGTTTTCCATTTCAGTAGCACCTGCTTCACCAGTGTATACGCCATAAAAAAACCCGATCACTCTTTACTTTGATGGACCACTACAGGTTCATTCGAAAAACCTTAATGGTTAACCAGCTATTTGGTGAAACTCATCAACAGCATTAGGGTTAGGTTTAGGATTAGGAGGGATGGGGTTAGGGTTAGATATAGTTGAATCTAGTAGAATTCAAGCTTCAGTTACATGTAATAGATATTTAGTTGAACATTAAATCTGGGCTGCTATAAGGCATCTACAATGAATCGTCCAAATAAAGTGTTACCAGAACCCTAAGTCAAGCAGGTTTCAGTTATCTAGGTTTAGTTATTCATCTAGTACTTAGTTATCAGTCTAGTAGTTTTGGTTCAGTCTAGTTCTGTTTGCCTATCTAGTTTTAAATAATCCATTTAGAAGGTCTGGTTCTCTGAACAGTTTTAGTTATGGATCTGTACGTAGTTCTTCATCTAGTAGTTCATTATCTGTTTTTTTAAATGGATAAGTAGAACTTGAAGGATCAGTAGATTTCCATTTAGCAGTTATGTATGCTTCAAGTTGTAGTTATTTCATCAATGTGTAATGATCTTTTATTACTTCTGTTTATCTGTGTAGTTCTATTGACCGTGTAGTTGTAGTAGTACTAGTTGTTCTAGTTATCCATTTTTGTTTGTTAGTTCTAGTTTTCTGTATAGTTTTAGTTATCTTGTTCAAGTTAGTTTTCTAGTAGTTTTAGGTATTCACGTAATTTTGGTTATCAGACTACTTCTATTTATCCATTTAGTAGTTCCAGCTGTATGTCTAGTCCTAGTCATCAGTCTAGTTATATTGATCTGTTTTGAAGTTTAGTATTTAGTAATTCTAGTTATTAGTTCGTAATCATTCTAGTTTCTGTTTAATAGTTCTACTCATCAATATAGTCCTAGATACTTCTAGTTATCCGTAATGTTCTAGAAATCCATATAGTTTTAAATATACATTTAGTAGTTCAAGACACCTAGTTCCAGTTATTTGTCTATTTCTGTCTATCTGTATAGGTCTAGTTATTATTTTATTTCTAGGTATCCACATATTATTTATGTGATAATTTATTATCAGTCCAATGTCTCTCTGTTCTGCTAATCTGTCTCTCGGCTTGTGTGTGTGTCTGCATCAGTTTGTATCTTTGTACAATTTGTACCATCAGTCCAACATATAACCTAAGAGCGTACAATGTTTCATCTGGGGAAGGTTTTGTGTGTGTGTGTGTGTGTGTGCACATATATGCAGACACACACGTGTGTATATATAGGACGTGAGGGTGTATGGTGTATGAGTTATGACAAGCATGAGATTTCATTTTGCTGCTCTTAAAAGTGTGTGTCAGACCAATTAACATCCAGGACCATGCTGCATGGACTACACACACACAGAATGGAAACTGCATGAACCCTCACCACATCAGACCAAACCAAATTAATATGCACACCACTGTCTAACTGTACATTTTCAAGCTCCTGTAAGGTCCTTAAAATCTAACCTTTACTTTCCTACTGGAATACATTGTTGTTGAGCCATTTTGTAACATAAGGGTTTCTTGGTGTTGTGATGAGATGGTGGGTGGTGTGGCGTGTAAAAGGCAGGACAAATAAGCATATTTTGGCAAATTTTATATTTAGGTGAAACTAATTAAAACAGTACATTTAAAATGTATGTGAACTCAAAGCAGATGCAAGAGAATTTTTAGAACAAAAAATCTTCTGGTTTGAGAACTGGAACAAAGATGGAAATATAAGGAGTACAGAGTATACAGTTTACTGTTAAAAAGTATTTAAGTATGTAATTTACTAAAATATAAGTGAGCAAAAGTACAAGTATCTAACAAGTTCAGTAATAATAAGTAAAGTACCAATATTTTAAAAAATTACAGTTATGAAATACAGGCACTTCATAACTGTATGAAAAGTAGAAAACGCAAAAATGCTAACCTGCTAACAGCTGGTGATCATGATCTTTACACTGTGCTAACTGGATACTGACCTAAAATCATTATTGTTGGCGATTTTGGCGTATCTGAAGTGTTGGTTATTCACCACAGTACAATCATTTAGCCGCAGTGTTTGGCTGGTACTGAATAAAAGTTATCTAGGTTTATGATTATCAATAGCTAGATTTCTGCTAGTCTAAGATGGCCGTGGTGGTTGACCAGCCTCTCTTCTAGCTGAACTAGACAAGCTGGTCATTCTAGCTAAGACTAAACCTTCAAACAATGAGGTCAAACCTAATGCTAGTCAGTCAGCTAAACTGATCTACCAGCATGACCAGTCTGAGCTGTTTTAAATGATTTGATATGGTACTAAAGTTTGTTTAATACAAAATGCATAATGGTCAGCAGAAACCCATCCAATGTTGTTTATGTCTATTTTGCAAAAAAATGCATTTGTGGTGATGCTTTTATCTCAGAAAAAGAAAAATAAGGACACTCTGGATATCATCCTAATGAATCTATGTGACAGTAATATTAGCTTTGAGAGTAAGAGCTGGCCTTTGTGTGTGTGTGTGTGTGTCTTGTCAACTCTCAAAAAAACGCATAAATACTGAGAGATATTCACACTATTCTTTTACATCTGTTCTGAAAACAGGGAAAGTGAATCAAGTTAGGTTGTGCTATTATCCCTGTCCTGTTGATGACCACTAGATTTTCTCAGTCTTGGGGTTGTTAGGGTCAATGACTGATTCCTGACTAAGAGATCAGTCATTGACTCTAACTTTAAAAGTAACAAAGTAATTAATTAAATTAAAAAAAAAAACATAAAAGTGCCCCCCGCCCCCCTTTGCAAGCTTGAGAAAGCAGATTACTGATTTTGTTGCATTAGACATTCGACGCCTTTAAAAATAATTGGGTTCCAAGATTTGTTAGTTCTGTTTGAGATGATCCACTTGGACTCTTGATGCCAGGTTGCCATGAGGTCAGTCGTGAGTGTTCAGTGGTGAGTTTCAGAGTGGAAGGTAGAGGTCAAGGGTGTCTTGGATTTACGTCCCGTTCTGATCAATAGCATTCCCTCTGGTGTCAGAGTACCACTCACGGATAAGGGGTCCATGTCCTCTGGCAGTAAGGACTTATGGATAAACTTGTCCCTGGCGCTTCCATCGTTTCCAACCTGGAAAACAGTTCAACAAAGATATGATCAATAGTGAACTTACTCTGTGAATTTGTTATTGTCTGTTTTGCCACATATAAACCACATAAAATAGAACAGAGTGAAAGACCACTTTTGCTGCTTTGGCATGTATTTTTGCTGGACTGGACGCAATCTCATTATGAGATACACACCTGGGGACACATTTGGGTGATGAACTACTGCAAAATCCAACTGTAGACCCCCTCTAAAGCCCATCCTCAAAGAGTCGAGCTCTTTTAACATCAACAACAGTCAATAACACAAGCAAAACAAGCTTGCTAGTAAAGTGCTATCATTAGCAAATTTACTGTTTTTGCTTGAAAGCGTGGTGTAGTAGGTGTTTTTTTTTTTGGGGGGGGGGGGGACTTTATCATCTATTCTAGTTTCATTATGTTAAAACAAACAAACCAATGCCAAGTTGGATGTCCATCAGACAGCATTCATAAGTACACCATCACTCCATACATTAGGAACCTCAGCTAAATCTACACAAGGCACTGGATTGGTTTATGCATTTTCCACTCTAAGTATTACAACCACAAGTCAACTTCTCATGGTCCTCAGACATTGTAGCTACCAAATCAAGTCCCATTTGTGAAGTCATAACTAGGCTTGTGGACCTACTTCCCTACTCATGGTAGTGAAAGGTAAAGGTCAGTAACCAGCTCAAAACTTGGGAATTACATTGCAACGGCAAAGATACTCATATTCACTCCAGTAGCATCCCATATCACTAACCTTCTCAGCGTGAATAACTATACTGTGGTTGTAGGCCATCACCACTATGTCATGCAGCTCAAACCGACTGATGTCCACAGACAGGTAGTAACTGTCGCCCACCATCCGAACGCCAGTCGTGCTGGCTGGACCATTGGAACCAGCTGGAGAGAGGTGTGTGGTTAGAATAGAGATAAAAGCAGTTAATTCAAAAGTAAAGAGTCATTTTGCTATCCACCTTATGCCTTCCCATGATGATTTACCAGCAAACAGACAATGTAAGGATATAATTAGAAAAAAATGTTACACAGACAATTAGGTACAGTAATGAAATCATAGTCTGATTACATAATTATGTTTAACAGAAAAAATGCTAACGTTTTTCAATTCAGCTCATTTCTGCTGTAATGATATGATATGTAATGATATTTCCCCAGACATGTCCTCTTTTTGAGACCTGGAAATTGCATCCGGCCGGGATTTTAGAATTGTCTGGGATTTTGAGCTGCCTAAACATTCGTCACGTCATGGGCATCTCTCATAAACTCGTTACTATCCTACACGCCTATTCGCTTCCACTCAGGGGCAGACTGGCAATCTGTGCATTCTGGAAAAGTCCAGAACGGCTGTCCAGCGCACGGCCGTCAGCCCGAGATGCGGCCGAGATGCGCAAACTACATAGAACCCCCAATGGATGATTGTACTGCTGCTGAGAAAATGTCACACTGCCCTCAGGTCAGACAATAAAGCTGCCCTGAGAACAGCAAGGGCCTATCTGTCCTGGACCATGGTGCATGTGGATGGGCATCACCAATTACAGGACATCTTTATCTGCCTGTGTTAGTGAAGCCTCCCCTCCAGATATGATGAATGACTTTTATGCACAGTTTGAGACATGGAACAACATGGCAGTGAGGAAGACTACCCCGACTCCCATTAACCAGGTGCTCTGTCTGACAATGGCTGATGTGAGGAGGACTCTGCTTACAGTCAATCCACAGAAGGCCACAGTACCAGACAACATTCCCAGTTGTGTGCTCAGAGGATGTACAGACCAGCTGGTAGATGTAGTCAGACAACTTCAGCATCTCTCTGAGCTTCTCTCTATGCTTCAGTAGCCACTACCATTATCCCCATATCTAAGAAGTTGTCTGTTATGCCTCAGTGACTACTGTCCCATCATTCTCACATCAGTCATCATGAAGTGCTTTGAGAGGCTTGTAATGGGGTACACAAAATCACAGCTGCCAGCACACTGGACTTCCTGCAGTTTGCATATCTTCTCAACCATTCAGCAGACAATGCATTCACCACCACCCTTCACCTGGCCCTCACCCATCTAGACAAAAAGGACACTTATGTTAGAATGCTGATCATAGACTTCTATCCAGCATTCAGCACCATCTTCAGCATCAGAGAGGAAAGCTGAGACTGCTGGGCCTGAACTCCTCCCCCTGCAACTGAACACCTCCCTCTCCCACCTACCCTGTATTTATATTTATATATTTAAAGAAATTGCGCTGTCAACCTCAAACTTTGCATTCCTTTGCATTTTTGCATACTTAACGACTCTGCTAGAAGACAGTATCTCATAATACTTTATTCTTTCACACTAGTGCTATTACTGCTCCTGTCGACTGCACTTTACGGTGTCTCTGCCCAGTTCTTTTCAGGGTTAATCTGACACTACGCTTTCAGTCCAGGTCCTGAAGGCCTAACCAATGGCAAAGCTCGCTCAGATAACAGAAAAAGAATTTTTTTTGGCTGTTTCAAAATTTAATCCTATAGGTTCTATTAATACTACAGTACTCACCTAGGTACAAAATGACAAAAATACAAATATATTTGGTGTTTTTTCAGTTCCCAGACATCAGCCTTCTCTGAGCATCTAAGAAGAGCCACTTTTGCCATACTGTATGTACCATAGGGGGCATAGGATGGTTAATGAACAGTACTTGATTTAATTTTCCCAGCAGTGAATGCCTGTTAACTTTCAATCTAGAGCCATTTCTCAGTCGCTTCTCTCAGTTATTAGACCCAGAGTTTCACAGGTCTCCTCGGTTTCATTTGGCCCTTTATCTCTTGAACCGAGCATGTCGTCTCCTACTAGTCACACTGAGGGTGTTTTTGTGACTGAAGCTAATGTGGCCTTTAAGTGCCCATGGCTCCACTGTCCAAATGTGTGAGCAATGACTCTCTCCCAATCCCTGGATGATAGCAGCACTCTGCATGAGGCACTGGCCAGTCTGGAGCCCAATCTGTGATAAATGGCGTCTCGGGAGAAATAAAGACTCAGAAGAGAAATGGCTGCCTGCTCCTCCTCTCTCACTTCCCTGACATCTCCTCCATAATTCAGACTGAGCCAAGCAGAGTGAGCGAGGCTAGCTTGTAGCACTAATGCCAATATTTTAGTACCCTTTCATACACAGATTGTTTTGCCGTTTACTCAAATTAGTCACGAAATGGAGATTTCTTTAAAGTGGTGGATTCAGGCGTCACTTTTAACAACATAAACATATCTGATCTACTTTCCAAAGCCACCAGTGAACCTACATGTGTGTTCCAAGTGTTCATTTGGAATGTTGAGAATGGTAAATAGTGGTAAATCAAAGAAAAAAGTTTTCTTTGAGAACTATTTTGCCTTCCAACATCTTGCATATCTGCCTCCACCACAAACGTACTTAGGTTTTATCACCAAAGCTTCTTAAAACTACTGTAAAACAATAGGGACTTTTAGCATCAGTGACGGTAGACATGGTTTCTCTCACCCTGTATGCCATCTCCATGGCTCCGGTCACTTTGGTAATCACCAGCACAGGTCTTCCTGTCTGCCTGGTAACCCCCGAAAGATCCTCTCTCACTACTGTAGCTTCCAAATGACTCCCGGTCCTCTTTGTAATTCCCGAAAGGACTTGTGTCACTGCAATAACTTGGGTACATACCTTCTGGGTCACCCTGGCTTGGTAGGTAGTACCCCCTTGGATGGTTATTAAAAGCTGGCATAGACAGGGGCTCTTCCACAAGCAGAGTTTGAGATCCATGGTCAAGGAAGGGCTGGAAGTAAGGGTCTGTCCCAGAAGAGCCACCCATCAGAATTGAACTTACGCTGCTGCGCGTGTACTGCGATGATGAGCGGAATGATGACGAAGAGGAGCGAGAAGAAGAGGCTTTGGCCACTGAGGTCATGGTGGAAGAACAGATATCTCGAGGGATCTACAGTACGTTGGATGTCTATGCCTGAGCACTGTGATTGGTACTGGAATTCTTTGATAAATCCTGGAAGACTATGACCAGCCCTGTAAAACAAAGAAAACTGTGTCCGGTTCTAAAATGCTTTGATCAGTCCTGAGGATTATGACCTATTCTGGAACATCATGGCCAATCACGAAAAACTATAAGCAATCCTGGAACATTCAGCCAAACTTGAAGGTTATGGAATATTCTGTAAGAACACTGTGATCAGTCCTGAAACTTTAGGCCTATCCTGATGACTGCAACCAATCCTAAAACGCTATGACCAACCCTGGAATACCAGTACTGGAATACTACAACAAATCCTTGCACACTACGAGTAATACTACAAGAATACTACAATACTCCAAATCCTGAAATGCTTCGTCCAGTCCTGGTGCTCTACAAACCATTCAAACTGTGTTGTGAAAAGAGTTTCTCCTTCCTCCTTCTGCATTCTGAAGAATTGCTGCTCTGCGAGTCTGATTTAATCTGTGCCCCAATGCATTGTGGTCAGTTTGACGGTCTCCCCTCTCCATACATGGCTGTGCTCCTGGCATTGTGCTTCTGGAATAACGGAAAAGGTGATAAGAGATGGAAAACCTCTTAAGCGGACACTTCAACACATGCCTAGTCTCCAGTGTCCAGCCTCTTTATCAAACGTCCCAACAGCTCAAATCCTGTTTCTAATTCAGGCCTGCTCCACT
>JBBPCX010016162.1:0-17284 GCA_037974365.1 Hydrocynus forskahlii | reverse complement strand
AAAAAAAAAATACATTTGTGCTCATTTGTAAATCTAAGCACCGAGCAACTGCCATGCTTCGCTCGTTTGCAAGCCATGATGTCTCTAGAGGAAAAAGTGGTCTCTCACACGATCGCATTGACAGTCGGGGGAGCTAATTTTTTAGGGGAGGTGGGCAAAATTCTCTGGGCAGGCAAAGCATGAGAAAGGGGCAGTAACCTTTCCCCATTTGACAACAAACTGGAGAAACTGGAAAAGCTGTCACGTAGCAGATGATGGTTCTGGTCAGATATGAGAGTGATGGCGCCTGGGAAGAAATTCCTCCTGTGTCTGCTAGTGTTGGTATGAAGGATTCTGTAGCGTATAAGGATATTCCGGGGTATAAGGATTTTCCCTGCATGTTTTTTTGGTTCTAGAAGTGTATATGTCCTGAAGGGTGGGATTATTTATTCATACGTCCTTACTGTTTGCTGTGTTCCTGTTTTGTGGAATGTTATGGATGTACACAAGATGAATTCGAAGACTGCAGTGTTTAGAACTTGCTCAGCAGCTCCTGTTTAAGACCAAATCCCCCCATTTACTCCTTTGCTGGACATTTTTGAGGATAGAATCGGTGTTGGAGAGATGTTGGCCTCCCACTTCAGCTCTAAGTGGTTCTCAGAAAGTTCAAGGTCCTCATTGTTGTCACATGGCTGTCGTATAGTGGCTCAAGGTTATTTTATTGTCATCAGCAGCTGTGAACACGTACAGAGTGTGATGAGATGTTTCTCCATGGACCATGGAGCAACATGTAGCAAGATTCAATAATTGAGAATCAGAATCGCGTTTATTGGCCAAGTATGTGAGCGAACACATACAAGAAATTTGATTCTGGTCGATGGTGTCTCTCAAGCACAGCAGTATAAAACAACAACAATATGTAAACATACTATAAACAATATACCAAAATATAATATACAGTAATATACAATCTACAATATAGATGTGCAAAATAGATTTATGTTAATAAATTAGATAAATATTATTTGTACAAATGTGTATACTATATATATATATATATATATATATATATATAAATTTGTAAATTAAACAATCTAGATCTCATGGACAGAAAATACAATGAATGTGCAAGTTACAACGGAAATCATACAAACAATGCAATACATAGACAATACACCAATGTAACTGTATTAGTGTTGCATTAAAAGTATGATTATTGTACAGGAGTCAGTAAGAAGCATTGAACAAAGGATAAAGAATGACAGAAACAATACAATAAACACACAATGTAGCAATGTAACAGATAAGAAAATAAGAAAGAAATTTCTTCATCCTGAGGGAAATTATTTTGTTTTAGCATGCTCAGTGCAACAGAAGAGTAAAATAAGACAATAGAGAATTAAAGAAAATACAGTAAACAATAGTGCAACACAATTACAGAATGTTATTGTTACAAAATAAACTGTAACACTGACACTGCTGTGTGTGAGGACTTGGTGTGCTGTACCAGCAGTGTAAATACGAGACAATACAGTAAGTAGACAATAAAGCAGTGTAACAGTATAGTGCGAACGGGTTGTAAACCTTCCAGAATGGATTACATTACACCACAGGTATTTTATTTCTCAGGAGACAGTAAGCAGCATAGATCCAAATTGAGTAAGTGTAAATTATAGCTTATCAAATTCAGAGACAGGACCGAAGTGTGCTTTTAGTGGCAGTAAACAGAAAGCAAAGGCCAGGTGGTATTGAAAGTCAGAGTGTCATCTGAGAGGTATTTATGGTATAGGGTGGGGTCGTTCACAGAGACAAGACATGTATTGCATTTAGAATTCTGATGGTCTCGGGTATTAAAGTGTTGCACAGTCTTGCAGAACCAGAGCGGAAGATTGAGAGGGGGAGCGGTGCTGACAGTCTAGAGCGTATTCAAGAATCAAAATTCTTTGTTTGTCACATGCATGGTTATACAAGAACAGCACGCAGTGCAATGTATCCTGAACCGCTCCTTTTTTATAACTGTGCAAACATGATAAAAATAGTACAATTTAAAATTTAAATTTCTAAAACACACACAAAAATATATATACAAGTAAAAATAAGAATAAAAATATAATTTTACATTTAAAAACACAAATTTGAAATAAAAAGCTAAACAGCTTAAACAAGGAGTAACACACGTTAAAGATATTCAGCTCCGTTCAACCTCCCACCGATATGCAAATTCATCATCTTGTGTCGTCGGAAAACTTCAGGAGTTTAACATCCAGGTGCTTGGGGGCGCGGTAGTTGGTGTAGAGGGAGAAGTAGGAGGTGAGTGACTTCCCCCAGCCTCACTTGCTGTTTCCTGCCTGTCAGGAAGCTGTTGATCTGTTGACAGATTGTGTGGGATACAGTAAACTGGGAGTTTTGAAGAAAGGAGCCGAGCTGGAGTCCACAAACACGATCCTTGCATGTGTCCCAGGCCTGTCAAGTTGTTTCAGGATGTAGTGCAATCCCATGTTGACTCATCCACTGACTTGTTTGCCCAGTAGATGGACTGCAAGGTCCAGCAGATGTCCTGTGATGTTCTTCTGGTGGGGCAACACAAGTTGTTTACAGGACTTCATGGCTACAGGCATCAGAATAATAGACCAACAATAGAACAGTAGAAGATGGTGGAGCTTTTGAAGCAGATGAGGATTTCAAACAGCTCCTGGGATCCATTGAAGGTCTGCATGAAGATTGGAGCCAGATGGACAGCACAGGCTTTACAACAAGAGAGAGAGACAATGTCTCGGGGAAAGGGGATTGCCAGAGGTGTGATGGGGCTGTTGTCATTTATTTTAAGGTTTTCCTCACTTGAAGTGAAACTGTTTGTCATGCGTGAACACACCACACCACTGTGAACAGTGTGAAATTGTTCTCTGCTTCTACCCCATTCACCAAGTGAAGCAGCGGCCAGCCAGCGACACAGTGCCCAGGACCGTATCTTGTTCAAGGGTGCCTCAGTGGTGCCACTTGCAGGCCTGGGTTTCAAACCCACAACCGTCTGATCGCAAGGGCAACTCCCCAGGACTTTGTGTCTTTAATCTTCAACGTGAACCCAGTGAGCTAAAGGGGAGGGGTGTTATTGAGCTGGAGTGGGTGAAGGGTGTGAATTTTTCCTCTCAAACCTACCGTGGAAGACATTCAGGTCGTCAGCCAGGTCTTTGTTTGCCTCAGACGAAGGGAGGAGGGAGATGGTCTTCTGTAGTTTACGATGTCTTTCAGGCCTTCGCACATGTCAAATGGTTGTTGGTTAAGAACCATTTGCCGCTCTTCAGTGGAGCTTCTTTTAGCCTTTCTGATCTCCTTCATCAAAGTTTCTGGCCTGCTTGTGCACGACTCTGTCTTCTCTATCTGCCTTGGCTTGACGAAGCTGTCTGAGGCGGGCTGTGAACCACGGCTCGTTATCGTTGCGTGTGCAGAAGGTCTTGGTTGGCACGCGCACACGTTCACAAAAACTGATGTAAGATGTCCTTCCAGGCTGTCAGTTTCAAAAACATTCCATATGAGGCCGTCAAAACAGTCCTGCAGTTCTTGTTCGACCTTGCTGGTCCGTTTCCTCACCATTTCTTCACAGGCTTTGCAAATTTCTGTTTCCTGTAGGTTTGGAATCAAGTCAGAAAACTTTATAGATCTCAGAGAAAATTGCTCATGGATTGACTGCAAAGACACACACGCAGACAAGAACAATATAAAATATAAAGTCTAAACAAAATCTAAATAAAAAATCTGCAGAAAGAACAACTCTATGAAATATACACTATGCTATATACAGAAATACTGGGTATAAATACTACATATAAGTAAGACAGTTGAGTGAGTGACCACAGACCGATGTGTGTTTATAAGGACTGTGTAGCAGTGGTCTAGTGCGCAGTTATCCCTGGTGGGACAGTTAACATGCCGTCTGTGTTTTGGTAGTTCGTGATGTAATTTTGCTTTATCAAAGTCCCCACAGATTATGAAGAGTGGGTCTGAATGTTTTTGTTCCAGGCCAGTATCTGGTCAGCCAGGGTTGCAGTGTGTCATTAACGCCGACCGGGATGAAGGAGGAAATCTCCCATGGTGAATTAAATGGCTTGCAGTTTATGAACAATTTTCAGGCCACAGTATTTATTCAGCACTGTGACATTTGTACACCAACCTTTATTGATGAAGAAGGAAATTCCACCACCCTTTGTTTTCCCTTTCGGCCAGGTTGCACAATCAGCTCGGTTTAGATGGAAGCCCAGCAGATGTAATCCATTGAGCTGGAAATGCCGAGCCAGGTTTTAGTGAAACGAAGTGGGCAAAGTCTTCGTTTGTCCCATTGAGGAGAAGCAGCTCATCCATTTTGTTTGGCAATGAGTGGAGATTCGCTAGGTGAATCGACGGGAGCACAGTTCCAGATCTATGCTGTTGGAGTCAAGTCAAGTTTATTTACAGTATATAGTGCATTATCATACACTCGGGTCCCATGTGATTCATGGGAATAGAATAAAAAGTAAAATAAAGTGTAAAAAGACTTAAAGAAATAAACAAATACATAGAAAATCAATATAAGAAGATTGAAAGTCCAATAGAAATTGAAAAGAAGTTTTCCCCCATATCCTCCAGAGAACTGCTGTTCCTCCAACTAAGATCTCCAAAAAATACTTTCCAGATTTATAAAAGCTGGTGAAAAACTGTAGAAAAATCTGAAGTGAACTGCCAAATGTTAAGCAGTTCTCCTCTGGTGAAAGTAATCAGGCTTGAGAACATTTGTTGATTCACTGGTGGTTCCTGATGGTAAATAAAATGAATATATTTAGGCTGTAGACATCATGACCCCCGGTTCCATTCACCACCACTGTAAAACATCCGTACACTTCTTTCCAATGAACCATTTCACATCTAACCACTTTGAAAGACTTTACATCTGTAGAGCTGAACTATGTAGCCAAAATGGGTGGAATTCCCCTTTAAAACTGAACTGGCTGCTACTTGCTGTTTATTCCTGTTTTGTTTAATATGGTATTATCAAGTGTCAGAAGTCATTTTGGCTGCCAGGACTGATTTAAAACTTTTTACAGAATGAACAGATTTACTAGTTTTGACACGTTAGTTTTTTATCCACAGAAGTCTCAGTAAGTGAAATGATCTGACACTTTTAATCATCTTTGAATCCTCTTTGATCATTTAAGAAGCATGAACTATTTTCGCAGTGCCCAAGTTGGATTATGATTAATATCCTTAATCTTTGTTTTCCTGTTTTGTTTTTTTCTTTTTCTTTCTTTCTTTCTTTCTTCTCAGACATGCGCCGTGACGTCCAGGAGATTTTCCGCATGACCCCTCACGAGAAGCAGGTCATGATGTTCAGTGCCACCCTGAGCAAAGAAATCCGTCCCGTCTGCCGAAAGTTCATGCAAGATGTAATTACGCCTCCTCTCCCTCTACCATGGCAACAGCTCCTCCCAGAGACCCGGACCCCGCCCTAAAATTCAGGAAGGGGTTGCGTTAGGGGAGGAGTTGTATCACAGCCTATTGATACAGTTGTAGGTTCTAGAACAAAATGGCCCGTTTTTCTGTCAGTGCCCGTAACAGGCTGCTAGCTAACAGGGGCACACTAAAAAAAAAGATGTGAACACTTTGAATCCCTTTGGCTGGCAGTGCCACAGTCACAGCTGGCACAACGTAGCCTTTTGGTTTTTGGCAGTTGGAGTGCGGCTCATAGATAATAGAGCGTCCACCCAGTTCATTCTACTGCAAAAGGGGAACCTGTTCCAGATTATTTTCCGGCCAGTTCCTCTCTTAGTGGAACCTAAATAGCCCGTGTAACACCCACAGCTCAGAACACAGGGAGCGTATAGATTTGTCAAATTACCATCAAATGAGTGACTAGCATATTGTACGAAATCCTGAAGAAGGGCTGTGATTACTGCGCTCTTCAAAAGCACTCGTTTTGAAGCACTCAGGTGCTTCCATTTACGAGAGCCTTTTATTTGTGCAGGCAAAAGAAATGGGTATAATTAGGGTAACAAAAGAGCCCAAACAAACCGCTTTGTGACTTTGAAATGCACAGATTGAGAGGAAGATTGGGAAGAAAGCAGGGGAGTGGAGAGCCCTTATGCAAACCTGACACACGGGAAAACAATGCAGGAGCGCTTCCAGTTTTACATTGTTCCCCCCTTTTTATTGTCCGTTATTAAGGCGGCTGGCAGCCTTGTCAGCCTGGGGCTCAGTGCCCACAAATCCTGCCTTCGTTTCATTAACCGAGGCCCCAGGTGCAACCGCATGAGGTTAGCAGTCAGTACTCTCAGGCTCCTGAGTGCGAAGCTGAGCTAATGAAGTAAAAACTAACATACACCCAAAACAAAGAAGGCCAAGTAAAATAGTCTGTAGGTGCTTTTTTTTCCATTAATCTTCTTCTAACAAAAAGAGAAACGGTCCAAATGAAATCACCCTCATTCAGCAGAGTCTAAAAATCAGCCCCAGACTTTCAGACTAGGAGTTGCAGCTCTGAGCCAAATCCGACTGCCCGAAGACAGACGAGCGTTTCGTCCAGCTGTTGGCCAAACTTCAGCTACGCCGGAGCGCCAACGCTGCCTCGTCTGCACTGAGAGAAGTAAGGAGAAGGAGAAGCTTGCGCGGGCAAGAGAGGAGGGAGAAGGCAGAGTGAGGGAGGCTTAGAATGCGGAAGAAGTCGCGGGAAGGGTGAGTCGATGGAAGAAAGTTGGAAGAAAAGGGAGACGCGCGGGTCATAGGCAGATGTTCACCCACAGTGATGGAAAAACTTAAAAATACCAAAGACCAGTCGGTTCCTCTCTACCAGAATCAGCAGTACCATCCTGTGAAGAAAACCACTTCTATTGTTGTTCAGATCCATAAAGAAATGCCGTCTAATGCCTAGATATGCAGCGATTAGGGACAAGCAGATGAGCAGAGACCGTCCTGAGATGAGGGAGTAAGAGCAGTCAGGCTGTAGAGAGCAGTTACAGACAGAAAAGACAAGGACGCACTTTCTCCTTCCACCTCATAATCCTTCCTTCCCTGGGCTAAGCTGATCTCAGTCATGTTCATCACTGACGGAGCACTGAACTGTGGTCAGTGTGTTCCGGGAGACAGAAGGTATCAGATTGAGATGAGGTTTTAGACGCATTCCTGTCAGGGTGGATGGAGTGTATTCTGACAGGCAGTGTGGACTCACTGCAAGGTTCCTGCAGGTAAGTGGCAGGTGGGCATTCAACGGTGGAGCTTGAAGACTCACAGTGAAGTATTTGCACATTCATTAGTGTCTCTGGCATCACATTTAGCGGTTTTCCCACATCTGGCCCTCTTCTAAATAGCCCGATTTGTTCACTCCTCGTTGAATGCTCACTGCTGTGTAGCAGAGCGAGAGCTGGTGTGGGTGCAGTGATCATGTCCTCACACTGTTTTGTTAAGCTGGCTGTGTAGAAAGTCAATGACTATTTGCTATATGTCAGACTGGGTAGTTGGACGAGTCACGGTAGTCAGTTTTATTGCAGATATCATCACTTGCAGAACAAAACCTTGTGTCTGCAGAACTTCACAGGAGAAGGAGTTTAACTTTCAGTGACCAGATTCTATTCAGCAGGGTTGAACTAAGCTTGAACTTGGACTAAATCAAAGTTAATGTTTTCAGTTTTACCAAACATTAAGGCTCGGTTTCGCAGACAGAGATTAAGCCTAGTTCTGGACACTATGCTGAATATAGAGTTTCTGTTACCAAGGGCGGAGCTGTGGTGTGGCCGCAGGTGGCCATGGTCACCCCATGGTGAATCCTGGCCACCCTATTGGCCACCCCAAGGACTGCATCACAGTCGTCGCAATGTTTCTTTTCCTGCACTGCAACGTTTCTACCCGGGCACTTTTGCTATGCGCACTCATTCCAAATATTGTTGCGGTGTGTGGTTTAGGTGCCTTAACTAAACCGACCAGCCAGGTCATTTTGGGCTGGCGCGGAATCCCGTCTGCACCCAACCCCCAGAACCCCCAGGGCCACCCCAATGAAAATTTCCTGGCTCCGCCACTGTCTGTTACACGAAAAACTAGATGCATTTCCATGAGAAAAGGTAAAGTGTGATTGTGTGGTTGTTACAGACACCCAAATATTGGTTTTATGGGTAAAAAAAGTTTTATCTACCCACATGGTAGATTTGAACCAACGGTCTTCTGATTTAGTGCCTGGTGCTCTTCTGCTGGACCACCGAGGGGGTGTGAACTGGCTCTTACCAAGGCATTTATGGTGAAGAACGGCTGAAAACGTATCTGGATTCATGGGAAGATTCTTTTTAATTAAACCACAAGAAACAGTGACACACGTCTTTTTTTGTTACTGACCTGAGCTTTAGTGTCTTGACGTCTGTTTACGAGTCTTCTGTGTGTTTTACTCCGCGTTGGTTTCTCTGCGTTTGTTGCTTCTTGATTTGCGTCTTGTCCCTTTCCAGCCATGCTGTCACAGACTCACTCTCTGACTCTCATTTTTAAGGCGACTCAACCGCCCACAATCTCTATTTTAAAGAGATTTTAGGAGGAGAAGAGGTGCCAAGTTCCAGCTATTAAAAGAATAAAAATATAAATAAAACTTAAGAAGAACAGTAGTGTGATTGTTCAGGCAATCCCACCAATTAAGGAGAAATTTGTAGTGGGTACACAAACATCTTAAAGTGTTGCTAATGCAATCTCACTAATGTGGTCCAGGACTACATTACATTGCATTAATTTATCCAAAGCGTCTTACAATGTGGGGGAACATTCAAGCTTGGGGGCAGTGGGAGAACCAGATAAGAGTTCTAAGTGCCAGATCTTGAAGACTAGGCTTAATTGCTAAAGATTTCAACTTTGCTTATGGAGTAAATTTTCTTTCTTTTGTTGGAGTGTAAAAGGCACCTAGTGTTTCAGATTACAAGGCTCTTTTCTGACAGTGATGATGTGCAAATATGTGTGCAGTTCAAGTGGATCAGCTCATAAATTAGGCAGTGTGCATTTATTCATTAGTTGATTAGTTGATGTAGGTGCATTGTTTTGTAGTTATTGTGAGGGAGGGTGTGTGTGTTTGTGTGTGTGTGTCAGGGACTTGGGATGGGGTGTGGTGGGGTGGGATGGGGTGTGGTGTGGTGGGGTGGGATGGGAGGGGAGGGGAGGTTCTATCTAACCCCCATCCCTTGTCTCTCCTCTTCCTCTTCTCCTCGTATCTGTTTCTATCCTGTTTCTTCACCCCTTCCTTTGTGAAACCCTCAAACATCTTTTTTTCTGTCTTTTCTTTTTGCTTTTGCCCACCCGACCCCCACAAACCCACCCAAACCAACCCTTTCCTTTTCATTGTATGGCTAACGTTATTAAACCCTCTCTATTGCTCCCTCACACATATCCTCACACTTTTAACTGCTATCTGTAACCTCCCTCACACCATTTTGCATTTTAATGCCCCTTTCTAACCCCCCACCCTGACCCATATGTCCCGTTCCACCCCACCCCCCCACCTGCCCCTCCGTACACTGGTTATCCTAGCCGATGGAAATTTTTGTCGATGACGAGACCAAGCTGACCCTGCATGGCTTGCAGCAGTACTACGTCAAACTGAAGGACAACGAGAAGAACAGGAAGCTCTTTGATCTCCTGGATGTGTTGGAGTTCAACCAGGTACTGGTACTTCCATTTAAACCAGGGGTGTCAAGCTCCGGTCCTGGAGGGCCGGTGTCCAGCACAGTTTGATGGTTCTCCTACTGAAACACATTCACTAAACCTGGCGATTAACTGGCGAATCAGGCGTTTCTGAGCAGGGAAACGTTTCTGAACGTGCTGGACCACAGCCCTCCAGAGACCAAACACACTCCGAATAACGCTGACCTACAGATAACACGAGGAATATTATCTCAACCTGGTAGTGGTGGCAAGGTGATGATACAGTGAATTTCATCACAGTACAATTTTCTAAGTGTCTTCAGTATCGTCTTTAGCTTCCGTCCATGAATTTGTCTCAAAATTTTTAATGGTCACCGGCCATCTAATGGCTATATTTTGGATTCATATATTGATTTCTTTACAAACTCTGTTAATGTCAGTTTCTTAATTCATGACTTATGGCTCACTTTAGCCATCAGCTGAAATTAGCCAATCAGAAGCTACAGAGTCATGATAAAACTGATATTTTAAAAATGAGTTGAAGAACATCTGAATGGTGCAAATGAATATTTATCAAAAGTATTTGCTCTGATTTCTTCCATTTTTGCTTAATTGTCACATTTGTTTCAGATCTTAGTTTAATATGAAGCAATGACAGCCTGAGTAAACACAAAATACAGTTTTGAAATGACTGTTTTCATTAATTGAAGAATAAGTAACTTGCTGTGTAACACTAGCTTGCCCTGTTTGAAAAAGTAAATGTCCCGTTAGTCAATTAACCAGATTTAATTTGATGTAGCAGTACTGGGATCAGTTAAACGAGACAAAATCAGACTTGATTACTGCTAGCCCCACTGGACCTGATCATCATTTAAACAAAACCTTGTAGCATAGAGACACAGTTTTCACTGTTTGTAATTTTACCCTTAAATAGAGACAAAAATGGTATATATGGGTGAGAACTAGGTGAAACCAACTGCAGATCAAGAGGAACATAATAATGCAGTAAATGTAAATAAATGAGATGACCACCGAATCTTTTGGGATGGATGGTTCAAAAGTGGAACTTTTTGGTGGTGTAACATCTGGTGCAACACAGCATTCAGCAATAAAAACATACCCGCAGTAAAGCATGGTGGCGGTAGTGCAGGGACGTTTTGCTGCTTCAGGACCTGGGAGAATTATGAGAGACCGTGATTGATGGAACTATGAATTCTGCTCTCTGCCAGAAGACTGTGCAGTCATCAGTAATCTGAAGCTGAATTGGGTTGAGCTTCAAAAATTCCTCACCAGCGATGTGAAAGACTATTCTCCATTTACAGGCAATGATGCAGTTGTTGCTACTGAAGCTGGGACAACCAGTTTTTAAATGTAGGGAGGTAATTACTTGTTCAAGAGTGATAAAAGGTGCTGTAAAACATTTTTTTGTCTGTGTTCTCTTTGTCTTAAATTACACATGTATGAAGATCTGAAACCATATAGTGTGACAAATAAGCAAAAATGGGAAAATTAGCAACAGTAGGATTTGATTTTGTTTGATTTGAACACCAATCTATATATTTATTTGTTATAGCCTTTTAAAATGTAGTGCTGGGGGCAAATTTTGCCCATTTCAGCTTGTTTGTAAGCCTGAGAATGACTGTATATCCTGACATATGATTTGTTTTATGAAAATGTATTCTGGTATAATATTTAGTGTCCGGCATTTGCTGTACTTTAGTGTCCGGCATTTGCTGTACTTTCTCTGTAGTCCTGCTGTTCGTGTTATTGTTTGGTGCTTCGTCGGAGGGTTTTTGGTTTAGCTCTTTCTAACCTTGAGTTTGTGAAAGGTGCTGCATAAATAAAACATGATTATTATTATGATTATGCAAATCAGAATCAGATTGGAGCGTGGGTTTGGGTGTTGTAGGTGGTGATCTTTGTGAAGTCGGTGCAGCGCTGCATTGCCCTCGCTCAGCTACTGGTGGAGCAGAATTTTCCAGCCATTGCCATCCACAGAGCGATGCCTCAGGAGGAAAGGTGGGACTCACAGTCACACAAAAACATGTTTTTTAACCTACTTTCTTTCAACCTGTGGCTGATTCACACGGCTAACACAGACCAGAAAAAACAGAAGGCTCTGTAGGATAGTAACAATATACTACAGAGTAGTATAAGGCTCATAATAAAGGCCATTGGGCAGTTCTGTGAATAAATGTTTATGCTGAACACATATTGTTTTGTACAATGCTTTCTACTTTCCTTCAGTCATGCGTGTTTGTACGTTAAGCTGTAAATGTGTGTAATTAACCCTTTTGGAGATGGGACTACTTTTACCTAGGGATTAATTAGTGGTAATGGGTACCAGTGTGGTGGAGTGGGTGGGTTTTTTTTTTATAGACTGTCATCATTAATTAAAAAAACCTTCAAATGTAAAAGGCTCCTTGACATAAAATGCAGTGTTTGATGAAGCTGTTAGATATCACAGTGACAAATTATGATCTAAATAGTGTGCCTCTAACTATATATATATATATATATACACACACACACACACACACACACACACACAGGATTTTTATATATATATATGCATATATGCATATATGCATATAATGTATGTATAATGTGACAGTGCATCATTGAAAAATAGGCATTCTGTTAATTACAATGAGAGAACATTGGATCCTGAATACAGTATTGTGAATGGAATTGAAGTGCATTGTAACAACTACAATGAATATATACAGTATTTAAGCGCTGTATGTGAAAAAGCTCTTTATGGTGACCCAGTTTTATTGTGGCATTGCCATAATAGTCATGGTGTTTGAGGCAATTTGACATGCCAGCAGTTAGGAATAGTGTATTTTTGTGACCTGTGTGTATCTATGACTTGCTCTACTCGCAGGAGAACTTGTTTTAGACCAGTGCAGGGAAGCACTCGGTGGTGCTAAACTTGTATTCATCACTGAAGCTCAAATCAGTTGAAAATGTCATTTCTGGTGTATTTTCCAAGCCTTTAAAGATGGATAAGCCCATGTCCTCTCTGTCTGCAGAGATAGATTTCCATTTGCATCTTCCAATTGTCCTCTGTGTGTTATGAATAAATGGGTTTTATGTTCTTTTATAAGAACTGGGGAATGCGCTGAAATTATTGTCCATATGAACTGACAGGACGATAGAAAAGCAGCAGATAGAGAATGTATTGAAAACGCTAGATTATCTCTTTAATGTTGTCTCTGCAGCAGTTTGAAGATTTGATTTTTTTTTTTCCTCCAGACTCGCTCGATATCAGCAGTTTAAGGACTTTCAGAGACGGATCCTTGTGGCCACCAACCTGTTCGGCAGGGGAATGGACATCGAAAGAGTCAACATCGCCTTCAACTATGACATGCCGGAGGATTCTGACACATACTTGCACAGGGTTGGTGCTTAATCAAACACTTCAAACACCTTGGGGCAGCCGGTGACCTGGTGGTTAGGGAGTTGCCCCTGTGATCAGAAGGTCGTAGGTTTGAATCCCATGACTGCCAGGGACCCCACCGAGGTTCCCTTTAGTAAGGTACCGTCCCCACACACTGCTCCCCGGGCGCTGTGTTTCTGGCTGCCCGCTGCTTCACTTGGTGAATGGGTTTAAATACAGAGAACAATTTCACACTTTAATTCCATTATTTATTTGTAATTGCTTCCTCTCTTACTTCCTTCAAAACCCAATTAATAATTTTGTGTTGCTGCAATTTAAACTGTGAAATGTTTTTGTCTTCTACTGTTTGTTAAACTAAGTTTCTTGTTCTATATCTGATCTACAAACGACCTTGACCTTATTACTATTGTTATTTTTTTGTGGTTGTTCTGCTCTGTTCGTCATTGTTCTTTCTTTTCTCAGGTGGCGAGGGCAGGCCGGTTTGGGACGAAAGGTCTAGCCATCACGTTTGTGTCTGATGAAAACGATGCCCGTACCCTGAATGATGTTCAGGACAGGTTTGAGGTGAACATCAGTGAACTTCCAGAGGAAATTGACATTTCATCCTACAGTAAGTTGGTCTCTTTCTGGAATTGCTTTGTAGAATAGCCTTTGGCGACCACATGTTTTTTATGTATAAATAACATCAGCAGCGAACCCCCATTAAAGGTTAATGAAGACTGTTGGACTTGATTTTAATCACATTATAGTCTTATCATGCTCTTTTAAAAAGGAACATTAATTTTTGATGTGAAGTGTTACAGGAGTCTATTCTGTTGAAGCAGAAACAGCTAAGTCCAAAACTTTTCACACCCCTTGTCAAATAACAGGTTTTTGGTTCAAATGAGTACAAAATCAGCACAATTTTAATGGGAATAAGTACACACCCTCTAAAGAGAACACACTTCTATAAAGCATTGAGCTCAATTGGCTGAATTTAACATATATATTAAATGTGCAATAACCTTTTTAGGTGCAGTTTCTTTTTTTTCTCCACAGAGTTAAATTCAGCCATTAAACATCAGTTGTGCATTATTTGTATATTCTTGTGAACTTATTTTTACTTTAGAAAGTCAACTACAGCATGAAATCTTACCAGGCTGATCAAGACTATTACACTGTAACAGTGAACTGTAATTGTTTTTAAACTGATTTGCACTGGACAGATGTTAATATTTGACATTGGCTATTTTCCTTAATGTTAATTGTGTGTGTGTGTATTGGCATTAGCATTGGGAGAGATGGAACTCTGGGGGAAAACAAAAGAGACCACTGCAAAAATGTTCAGTTTCTCAAATTTTATTTTTTGTAGGTACAAGTGCAGTAAACCCCCACTTTTACACGGATCAGCAGTCGCGGTATCAGTCCAACACAGATTTTTTCTGAGAACTGAACAAATCATTTTTCACTGAAACCCCTGCACTAACGCGGGGTTTTTGCTTTTGTGACATCCGGGCCTCGTTGGCCACACCCCCTCGTCCTCATGCTGGGTTGCTAAGGTCCGCGCCCAAACATAATCCAGCACGAGGACGAGGCTTTTTTCGTGGCAGTATATATTTTTCCATGCATTTTAGTGCTAAATTATTAAGAAAAATTAAATTGACTGATTTTGTAATATAAATATTAACGTGAATTAAGCTACATTTCCATATTAAAAATAACTATAAATGTTTTGTTACTGACCAGTGAACACAAAGAAAGGGATGCTGAAATACCACTGTGCTCAGAGGCCGGAGGTTTGAAAGTAGCCAATCCGAGAATGCTATTTATTTCTCCTTGCTGCTGATTGGCTGCTGCCCTGTGACGCTGCAGTCCAGAATTTCCCCCTGTGGAGCGTCTCAAGTGTTCTCGTGTTTTTCGTTTTGTTCTTCTTGAAGCCTTGTATTTTTATTACAATAAATTGAATTCATTTATTACTGTATTTACCTGCTTATACCAAAGAAAACGCCCGTGCATGAATTACAGTACAGTCTGTACAGGGGTAACATCGGTATTTACATTCTAGCACTGCGGGAAAAACTGTACTGTACCGTATGGATATGGGTTTACCTTCATATTTTCTTTTAAGGGGAATGTTTAAAATGACAAATTGTTTGGGGAGCATATTTGGGGGCATATTTAGGGTTTACACTGTAAAAATAGGCATTTTTAGGCATTTTTGTAACCACATCACAACAACGCAGTTTTTCACTGTACATGGGTGCTCTTGGAACGTAACCCCCGCCAAAAGCAGGGGGTTGCTGTATTAACCTGAACAGTTTTGCCTTAGTTTTTAAGAACTGCTGACAATATTTCTCCTCATTTCTAAATAAAAATATTGTTCTTTAAAGCATCATTTTAAAGAAATGACAAAACATCACAATAAGAAAAATTATGCAGCGTTTACAGAACTTGAATAATTCAAAGAAAACAAATCTCTTGTTCACTCTTAAACAAAATGGCAATAATTACCTTTGACAGACTTCTAGTAGTGTTTCACCATCCAACTGGTCTCATTGCCAGAGGAGAGTGTTGATTACAGCAGTGTTTTTATACTTTTCCTCATTTAATAAGATGTGATTCAGGTGATCACTAATCAGTATCTGATTAGAATGAGGTGCTTGTGTAGGAATTTAACAGACACTGGCATGGAATGGTTTCATATGCATAGAAATGCTGATTTCATAATAAATTGCAGTAGTCATAATATATTATTTCATAATAAATTCCAGAGCTCTATGTGTAAAAAATATGGGATCAGCCCATAATTCCCATATCCCTTATATTTTTTTCACACTCAGCTGACAGAAACTTTTATTTATCCTCAGGGCAACTTGTTAAAGGTGTGTCTTACTGTAGCAATTATCTGTTGAGGTCAAACCTTTGTGTCGTAACTCCCTAAAGACTGACACACACTTTGTTCTATTAAATCCAGCAGAAGCCTGAGTAGAATAAACAGGACTGTTTACAAGGAAAACAACTAAAATCACAAATGACAATCTGGCAGCTGTTTTTAGATGAATGATTAGGAATGTAGCATTAGGAATACCGTATCAATTAGACATGTAAAACATAATACAGCAAACATTTGATTTAAGCCAGAAATATACTGTGAACAGAGCAGGGATGCTTCAACTTTTTGAGCTTCTTATTACCTGTGTGAGCTAAACGAACACACAGTAGCACATTTATGGGTACTTATCATTAATTGCGGTAGCATAATTAGCCCTTAATGTCACAAACTGACATTTAAAATTCTTACATGAAAAATCTCGTTTTATAAGTAATGAATGAAATATAAATTAAATAAAGCACAAAGCTGAACAAAAGAGATGACTGGCAATTTAGCACCATTGTTCTACATTATTCTACACAGCAGCAGCATCCAAGTGCAGAATGAGTCACTGCCTTCAGAGTTTACCCTTAAAATCACAGGAGACATCAACCAAAATCAAAATAATAATACGCTTGCTGATTAACCATGTCATGTTTTCATACTGCAGATTCAGATATTGGCCGATACTGATTATGCATGGGTAGAGCGCATATGTATGTAAGTGGGGTGTGTGTGTGTGTGTGTGTGTGTGTGTGTGTGTGTGTGTGTGTGTGTGTGTGAATCAACATGTATATGCCATAAAATGCCTTTACTTAATGTGACATTCAAAATCCACAATTATAATATCAATTCGATTAAATACCTATTTGTGAGTGTGTGTGTGTGTGTGTGTGTTTATACGTGTATGTATTAGAGGTCGACTCAAATGGGTTTATCTATGGCCGATGCCGATATTTAGAAATCAAATGCCGATTTTTTTTTTGTTTGTTTGTTTTTATTTTTGGGGGGGGGGGCAATACTGGGTCATTTTCCACACCACCTCATAAAATACAAAAATTCTACAAAAATTCTCAACTTAAAAAAAACATTTATTGAACACTTTTTAACCACATGTATTAAAGGGGACATATTAAATCTCTTTTTAAACAAGTTATAATCGGTCTATGGGCTACACAAAATATGTTCATGAAGTTCTTTGCACAAAATCACTCTCACAGTTTCTGTCCCTTTCAAAACTAGCTGTTTAAGCCCTTAGCAAAAAGTAGTATACATCCTCCTGAGAACCGAAGAAAAAAAGTCTCTTACAATTTCTTTTTTTGTGTGATTTTCTATCTATTTGGGACAAAAAAACACCTTACAATTTAAATTTCTTTAAATATATTTTTCATTTTAATTTCCCAGCATGTCCACTGTAGAGGACA
>JBBPCX010016133.1:0-15000 GCA_037974365.1 Hydrocynus forskahlii | reverse complement strand
CCTCACGAGCCACATACACACACACACACACACACGCGCGCGCGCAAGTGTATTAGTGCCGTTCTGAAGAGGTGGTGGCGTAAAGCCTATTTTAACAAACTCCTGCTCTATTTTTCTTTTCTTTTCTTTTTTGGCCTTTTTTCCACGCGCGGTTAAAGTGATTATCAGATCAATCCCCTGCGCGCGCGGCCATCCGGGCATATATTAGAGAAGGTGAAGGAGGCTTTGTGCCCCAACCAAATCTGTTTAATCTGCTCAGAGAGCGAGAGAGAGAGAGTGTGTGTGTGAGAGAGAGAGAAAGGGGAACCTCTTCTCACGCGACTTTCGTGTTCCTTTTTTCCATTCTTGTCGTCTGCTCATGCCTTTCTTTTTTTCTTTCGTGTCTCCTTCCTTCCCGTCCTTCCCTTTTTAATCTATCGTTTTATCGTTCTTTTTCAGCTTTCATCGAATTTCTTCTCTCTCTCTCTCTCCTTCTCTCTCTGTGTCTGTCTGTCTGATTCTCTCTCTCTTTCCTGCTTTCTATTATTTACCGTTTGTCGTTTCTTTGTTTGTTTGTTTGTTTCCTTCTCTCTTTCCTTCCTTCCTTCTTCAATGACATTTTAAAAATATAAATAAACACAATATGTGTGTATTTGTGTAACCGCAGGTATTGTAACATGATCAAAATAAACACGCGCTCTCGAACACAAAAACATTTAGGATATGAGTCGCTCAAAATAGCAGCTCGCGAGCCATCGTGGGGTTAATGGAAAATACTGCATAAAAATAACGCGCACGTGAAGCTGAACAATTGAGCAATCGCAATAAAAACATACATAACAATCGACTTAATATTAAACAACATTAGGGCGCTTTTACGTTGTTTGTCAAACTTGCACGCATATGTTTTAACGTTTGTGTGGATAACATTAATAAAAGCACTATACTTAAATATAGGGTAATGTAGGGTTAGTAATATGTCATATTTTATACACACGCCCGTATCTCAGCTCTTCTTGAGATTTGTTTACTGCTTATTTCAGCAATAAAAAGGTGAAACTGAAAGATCGCAGGCGCCCTATTTAACTGGTTTTTTTAAAAACTGTTTTATATAGCTCTTTTTTTAACTCGCCGGTTAAACTTGGCTCGCACTCAGATGTCTCTGCATAAATCACCAGTTGATTGACATTAAGTCCTAAATTGGATAAACTACGGTGCTCTACCGCGGAGGATTTACCTTTTATTTGGCTTTTGTGTGCGCGCCTTAATCCGCCCTTTTAGCGCGCAACAGAGAAACAGCAGCTTTATTCTTTATTCTGACCCTCAATGGCACAAGATGGACAAAACACACGCGCGCGCGCTATTACAGCATTTCACACACTCGGTCAGCGTCTGTTCACTTCATTTAAATGATTTGGCTTTTTTATTCTTCTGCCTTATTTTGAGGTGCCACCTAGGCTTTTTTAATTTTAGTATTTTAGTCTAATTGTATTGCTCTTGTAGAATTGTGTGTTTTATACTACGTCAAAATCATCAGCAGCAGCAGCATCATCATGATAATTTTGATATAATATTTTAACAATATTTAGTAATATTAGTAGAAAACGTAGTTTTAGTAGCATTTTAGTACAACTCTAACTCCCTGTAATATGATCATTATTATTTTTGTTATTATTCGTAATGCATCATCATCATCATTATAAGTAATATTAGTAGGATCAGTAGTTTTAATAGTTTTATTATGTTGGTTTCTTTTTTATGCTGTGGTAGAATTTTGTATTGTTTTACAATGTATCACCACCGATCACCATCATCATCATCATCATTATCATTTTTGTAAGTAATATTAGTAGTAGCACTAGTTGTTTTTAAGTATTTTTATGACAAACCGAACCCCCTACACTATTTACTTTTTTATTTGTAGTATCTTATTGCTTTGGACGAATTGCGTGCATTTTTATACTGTGTCATCATCATCACCATCATCATTATCATCATTTATATAATTGATAATAATGACAGCATTTTTAGGACAAGTCGTACCACCAAGACGATTTTTATTTATTTATTTTATTGCTGCAGACAAATTGTGTGCATTGTTTTATAGTGTATCATCATGGTCATAATTTGTTTTGATTTTATTGAAGAAAATTTCGAGCTTCCTGTGGCAATTTTTTAAAATCAGTTTATTGTATTGTATGTATTGTTCTGTATCCTCTTCACTTTTACGACTAACAGTAGGAGAAAGCGATAGTTTTAGTTGTAATTTTTGCTTTTAAAAACACTCCTTTGGCGATCGTTTCTTCTAAAAAACTGGTCATGTTTCATGACTTTTTATAATTCCAGATTAACTCCTGACCAGGATTAACTAGTTCAGATGCGTTTAGAGATGCTGCTCGGGAGGTAAACAGATCTCTTCACGTTTTGTCATTTTATCTGCTCTACAAATCTTAAAATCCTATTCATGGTTTGGTGGTTGGCCTAATTCCAGAGTCTCTGGTTTAGAAGATGATCTCTTTGACTAATATCCCGAGGTTGCTCCTGTCAACATGACCATAATGGTCCTTAAATGCTGGGGAGGAGGACTTAGTTAGACCTGGTGCCCAATGTGTTATGGGGAACAGTTTGGTGTTAGTGTTGGTGGTTCAAGGTAACTGGCGGTGGTGGTATTTGTAGTGTTTTTAGGCAGTTGGTTTTGGTGGTGTTGGTAGTGGTGGGTGGTGTTGGCAGTGGTGCTGGTGGTGTTTCAGTGTTGTTGGTGGTGTTGGTGGTAATGGTTCAAGGTTACTGATGCTGGTAGTGTTTGTTCAAGGTTACTGGTGTTGTTGGTGAACTTGGTTACCAGTGGTGGTGGTTTTGGTGGTTCAAGGTTACTATAGGGTTGGTGCTGTTGGGTGGGGAAGGTGTTGGGTTTGGGGGTGTTGATGGTTCTAGGTTACTGGTTTTGGGTGCTGTTGTTATTACTAATGTTGGTTAGAGGTTGCTGGTGTTGTTGGTGTTGCTGGTGGTGGGAAAGGTGTTGGTGTTGCGTGCTGGGGGTGTACCTGCAGGTCATCGGCCCCAGGCGGCTGCAGGCCGAGCCCCGCCCCAGGCAGCAGCCTCTGCTCGGGATGGACGCCGTACTGTGAGCCGTGGCTGACTAGCGACAGGTCGTGGCGCCTGTAGGCGTCGAGGCAGCCGAGCTCGCGCCGCTGCTGCTCGTCCAGACAGGAGGACTTGAGCGCGCGCGCGCCGTGGTGCAGGTTGATGAAGTCGGCCGGCTCACCGTGGTGGTGCAGCTGCTGGTAGTACTGCTGCGAGTGGTGCAGCGAGTTGAGGGAGTAGGCGTCCGGGTTGACAGCAGGGTGGCCGTGCTGGAAGTCGTAGTGAAAGGACTGGTGGTGCAGGGGCGTGTACTGGTGGTTGGCGGGGAAGTACGGGGACGCAAACTCGGGCCCGGTGGCAGGGTAGGTGAGCGGGGACGACGACGAGTAGGCGACCGAAGAGTTGGCCACGGACTCCAGGCAGCCGAGCTGCATCAGACGATAACTGTTTGATCCGTCGTGACGTATCTGCGCGCGAGGCAGAGAGAGAGAGAGAGGAATATGAGGGATGTCATTTACAAGCGCTCTCAGCTACGTCTGCGAGCACGCGGTAAAAACATCTCTCTCACGCACACACACACTTTAAAAAAGGGAAGAAAGAGAGAGAGCGCCGGAAACTCTTCCTTTATTCCAAATATACACACAAACACACATTTACGCACACAGACGCACATACAGACGCATGCACACAAGCTCAGAGTGTCTTTAGGAAAAGGGAATACAGAAAGGGAAAAACTACCTGACGGCCTTGCCTGGGAGGGGAGCGCGTGAATTAGTGCTGTAAAAAAGCGCACGAACGAGGCGGCAGCAGGTTTATTTTTTATACTTCCTTTCGTCCCTCTTTCTGTCTCTCGCCTTTTCTTTCTTTCTTTCTTTCTTTCTTTCTCTTTCCCTCAACCACTTCGCTAAGGCGAGTATGTGAAGGTGTGTGAGTGTTATTGTTTTATTGTTCTTTTTTATTCCTAGAATTTCAAGGCCTATTAAAAAGCTGCACGGGCATTTATTCTCTTCTTTTTTTAATACTACAAGCGAGCGCGAGCCATCCGAGTCACCACTCACCATTCCAAAATTAAATAAACAAATAAATAAATAAATAAAAAGCAAGCAAGTAAACAAATAATCAAGCAAAACAAGTCTAATCACCGGCATCCAAATAGCAAGAAAAAATATGACAACAAATATAAATTTAAGTATATTTCCCCCAATATATATACACATGTGCAACAAATGTAATAATCCAAGCATAGACTGGGTTATCACCACTAGCATTATCGGGATTATTATTAATTATATTTGTTATTTTGCATCTTAAAAGTGTTTAGTTCTGGTAAATAAATATAAATTTCAGTACCTCCGCGTCGTGGACCAGTCCAGGAAAGGTGGCTGACATTCTCGCGATCCAATAAAAAAACACATATACACACACACGCATACACACACACTCACACACACTCACGCTCACACACACACACACACACACACACACACCCTGGTTTCCTCGCGCTGTCCAAATAAATCCAACGGTAAAAGCAAAAAGAAGGGGGGAAAAGAGCGTGCGAGTGAAAGAGCGAGCAAAAAAAATCCCTCCCAGAAAAAAATTAGTAATAATAATAACGGGCGCGGGTGAAAACGCGAAAAGCGGGCCGGTGGATGTCTGTGGTGAGCGCACTCCCCACTGCAGAGCGTACGCTGCCTGGCTCTGGTTATGTACTTGCCGGGTATTTCTCCGGCTGATGTCGTAGGTCCCTTGGTAATATCGAAGTTTTGAAAATTAAGCATCAGCACTGAGGAATGGGAGGACAATAGAGAGAGGAGCCTCATCCCTGGAGACACGGAATAAATATTGTATCTTCGCCTAATAAGGAACCGAGCGCGCGCTTTCAACATTTTTTGATGATTTGTCTTTTTTTTATTTTTTTAGCCCCCTTTAAATTTGGCGGACGCTTCTTTACGCTCGTTTTGGGGCTTTTTCTGTTTTCACGCCGGCGCTTTCCTTCATTTCACCCCCTCTTTTTCTCTGTCCTCGGTCTATTTTCTCCTCGCTTTTCGGACTTTTTCTTATTTCTTGATTTTAACATCTTTTCTTCGACTGAGCACATTTTTGCGGGTTTTGCGCATTTTTGCTTTTTGAACTCAGTAAATGTGCTATTTAAGGCAGGATTTTACCCGGATGTGTGTTTTTTGACTCACAGTTTATTTATTTTTCCTTTTTAACGGAATCTCCAAAAGCAGTGGTGACTGAAAAACGACGTTGTGCTTGAATAGGCGCATTTTTAAAATCATGTTTTTTGATCACATTTTTGGATTTTTAAATTATTATTTTTGCCAGTGTTGCTCAGCATCCATAGCAAAATATGATGTGAATAAAAAACGATCCTTTGTCTGAGCTTCCGGACGTGAGCAGGTTCTAGTTTTGTCTCTAGTTTTGACGCGTTTGTTTAAATTTTATTTTTCAAACGGGATTTTGAGCCGGAATGCAATTTTACCCCTTGAACAGTGCTCTGAAATTCGATTTTAATACGCATTTAATCTCTACTCTCGCTCTCTCACACACTCTTTCTCTCTCCCTCTGTCTGTTTCTCTCTCTCTGTGTGTCTGTCTGTCTCTCTCTCTCTCTCTCTCTCTCCCCCTCTCTCTCTCTGTTCTCTCGTCTTTTTTCTTCGTAATCTCTGCGAGGGTCGCACTTTCAGTCAGACCCGCGGCAGACAGGAAATGCTCGCGAGCTTTTATTTTTTTAGAACGATTAGAGTGTCTCGAGCATTTGCTGTTGGTGGTGGTGGGGTTTGGGGGAGGGGGGTTCCAACATTCGAATCGTCCCATGTCTCGAATGTTGGCGCATCGATTGAACGATTTCTTAATTTTTACATTTCAAAAACACATAAAAGAAAAAAAATGCGGTTTTGTTATTAGCATATTTTATCGAAATATGCAGTTGAGATGTTTAGTTTGGAAAACTATTATAATCGTTAACATACGTTTTGAGAGATGATGGGATGAAATTCGTTCGTTTTGTTCGTAGTTTTACTTTAAAAAAGCACAAGGCTCTCACGCACACTCACACACCACCTCAAGCACCGCGATCTCGACTGTGAGAGTGTTTTTTGGTGCTTGAGGGCTTTGTTTTGCATTGTGGCAGTTGAACCGTTAGTGTCTGAAATGCTCGCGCGCCTTTTTTTAACCCGCGTTAGAAGCAGGTCCAGTCCGGTCCGAACGGTGGCGCCGCGAGCGGCCGGTTTCTCGCCCGAAGAGAAGATCCTGACAAAAAAAACAGCATATAAAGTGACGCGCGCAAGCCCATTAAAACTTTACAGAGAAAAAAACAAGGCGCGATGAAAAACTGAGAGCTGATTTAATCTGCTGCTGCTGCTGATGGCCACCAATAACGATCTCTCTCTCAATCTCTTTCTCTCAATCTCTCTCTCTCTTTCTCTCTCTCTCTCTCTCTCTCTCTCTCTCTCTCAAACCACACACACACACACACACACACACACACATCCAAACTACATGATACACTGTCTAAAACTACTAGTCTGTATTGGGCCTTTAGGCCTTGCCTTAATACTAATAAAAGACATGACCACACAATAATAATAATAATAATAATAATAACAATAACAATAACAATAACAATAACAATAACAATAACAATAACAATAATAATAATAACAACAATAATAACAATAATAACAATAATAATAATAATGATAATAATAATAATAATAATAACGCAATATTTAGGGATCTTCAACCATATGTCAAACCACAGGCTTACACATTACTACAAAGACATTGTGCTAATTATTCATAATTATGATTATGATTATTAATCATAATAATAACAACAAAACAACAACAGTCGTTATACTACTACCATTACTACTACTACTACTACTACTACTACTACTACTACTAATAATAATAATAATAATAATAAGAAGAAGAAGAAGAAGAAGAAGAAGAAGAAGAAGAAGAGGAAGAATGAATAGTAGTAGAATGCCTAAAATAATGAGGCCTAAAAGGTATGAGACTTTAATAAATCAGGCCTCGAGCTCGGACGGTCCGGTTCTCTCGGTTCCGATGTGAGCTCAAGAGAATCGGTCCTCTCAAGTGAAGAGATTAAAACAAAACGCCTCGTTCGAAATGAGAACGGGAGAGAGAGAGAGACAGAGGGAAACAGAAAACCAGAGAGACAGCTAGCGGCACCAGTTGCTCGGTGGAAACGGCGTTAATGAATGAGGGCTTATAGCGAGGAGCTCGCGCTGCCATATGCACGCTGAACCGGGCAGGGGGCTCCGCTCCATCTGTCAGGCTGGAGAGAGAGAGAGAGAGAGAGAGAGGGAGAGAGAGAGAGAGAGTTTGGGTGCTGCACTGGCGGTGCTCGCGGATCCGCCACGTAAATCCGCCACGCAGCCACGAGAAAAAATAATAATAAAAATAACAGATGCAAAAATGAAACTTTCCGCGCGCGCTTTAGGTTTTTAATTGATTGCACATTGGGATTAAAAGGCGTCCCAGCCTGGGACTGGCAGCTGGCTGGGGTGTGTTTTTTTTCCAAAGCTGTCCTATATGGGACAGGAGAAGCTCACTGTAAATAAAACTAAATGCCACGCGCGTTTACAACTCTGTAATGATAATAATAATAATAATAATTTTGCAGTACCGGGGTTGCTCCTGATTTCACATTAACCCAATCGTTGCCGGAGCGTCTGCTCTGTCTGAATAGACAAAGGCAATGAAAAATATCTGAATAATATCACTCTACAAAATCCTACAACAGTTTAAAAAACAGCTTAAAATAACTTCAAAAGTGATTTCAGTTTGAATGGTCTAATATCAAACTACACAAACAGTTGAAAACAGCCAGTCTTTAAATCTCCAGAGTTAAACTGTAATTTGTGATGGAAAATACTGAATTATTTAATAATTTATATAAAAATAATTATTAAATAAGGATTGATAAGAAGTGAGTTTTACCGTAAGGTTAATTATACATTGTGCATGAACTATGTAGTTGTAGTTTACACTTTCCGCACAATGTTTCGTTTTTCAGTTGTTATTATTATTATAAGCATTATTATTATTAGTAGTAGTAGTACTTGTATTAGTATTAGTATTATTGTTGTTTTTGCTGGTTTTATTTTTTGAGAGTTTATGTTTTTAAAATCTGATCTGACCTGAAACAAAACTTCCACAGCTAATCAGACTCAGAACCCGAAAAATGGGTTGGAAATAAATGGTTATGATGACAAATAAAAAGAGTTTTAGATATAAAACATTATTTTTGTAAAAATGGGCCTATGGTGAAGGTGGACTTGATAATGGTGGTGATATTTATGATGAAGATGATGCCACTGGTAGTGATGAGAGTGGATGTGGTAGTGATGATCATGTTGATGCTGGTGGTGATGATGATAATGATCGTGACGGTAATGCTCTTTGACAGGGTTTGTTAAGGTGTGTAACTTAGCTAGCAATAACTTGGTTAAAAGCAGATGTTGATTAAAGTATGAAGGTATGAAGAACAGATGTGGATTACTAAAGCACTGATGTACATCGGTCTGGATAGGAGCGTCTGCCAAATGCCATAAACATAAACGTTATATTAGTAATCTTGAGGATGGTGATGAAGATGATGCTATTGGTAGTGAAGATGCTGCTGCTGCTGATGATGGTGGTGATTGTAATGCAAATAATCAGTCTCATACTGTTGGCAGTTGTGAAGGTAATGGTGAAGCTGATGCCAGTGGTAGTGTTGATTGTGATGGTAATGAAAATTATGCTGTTGTTGGTAGTGGTGATGGTCATGTAGTAGTGGTGTTGATGATAATGATGATGATGGTAATGACGAAGATGATACTGTTGATAGGGATGATGACAGTGATAACGAAGATGGTGATGCTGTAGTGGTGTTGATGATGGTGAGGATGGTGGTAATAATGAAGAAGAAGATGATGCTGTTGATAGTGTCGGTGACTGTAATAAAGATGATGCTGTTGGTAGTGGTGATGCTAATAATGAAGATGTAGTGGTGATGGTGCTGGGGATTGTGATGGTGATAGTGAAAGTGATGCTTTTGGTAGTGGTGATGGCAATGATAGTAGTTGTGATGGTGGTTATACTAATGATAATGAAGATTATGCAGTTGGTAGTGGTGATGATGAAGATGATGAAGATTATTCTGTTGGTAGTGGTAAGGGTGATGCAGTAGTGGTGATGATGGTGATGAAGATTATACTCTTGGTTGTGCTAATGGTAATGGTGATACTGGTGATGATGGTGATGAGGTTGATGCTCAGAGTAGTGGTGATGGTGATGATGATGGTAGTGGTGGTGGTAGTGGTGATAAAGATAATGCTGTTGGTAGTGGTGATGATATCGATGATAAAGATAATGCTGTTGGTAGTGATGGTGATGATGATGCTGTAGTGGTGATGCTGAAGAATATGAAAATTATAGAAATGATCCTCTTGGTTTTGGTGATCGTGATGTAGTAGTGGTAAAGCTGATTATGAGGACTGGTAGTGGTGATAGTGACAATGATGGTCGTGATGGTAGTGAAGATGGTGGTGATGGCGATGATGAAGATGATACTGTGTAATAGTGATGACAATAGTGGTAGTGGTGATTATGTTGATACAATGATGCTCTTGGTAGTGGTGATGGTGAAGTAATGGTTGTGGTGATGTTGGTGATGATAATGATGAAGAGCATGATTGTGGTGATGATGATAATGCTGTTGGTAGTGATGAAAGTGATGATGATGGCAGTGGTGGTGGTAATGGTAATAGTGGTGGCAAAAATAATGATAATGAAGATGCTCTCAGTGGTGGTGATAGTAGATGTAATACTGACAATGATGATGGTGAAGAATATAATGCTACTGAGAGTGACAAACGTAATGGTGACAGTGGTGATGATGGTGATAAAGATGATAAAGATGCTCTTGCTTGTGGTGATGGTGGTATTTTTGTGGTGGTGGTGAAGTTGATGCTGTTGGTAGTGGTAATCGTGACATTGATGGTAATGGTGGTGACGACAGAGATAAACATGATGTTGGTAGTTGTGATGGTGATAATGATGATGATGGTGGTGGGTATATTGGTGATAATGAAGGTGTTGCTGGTAATGGTGGTGATGATAGAGCTGATGCTGTTGGAAGTGGTGATGGTCGTAGTAGTGGTGGTGATGATGATGAGGATGATACTGCTTGTAGTGGTGATCGTAATCATTTCTGTTTGGAAATGATCCTGGACCTGTTGATGTTAATGATTATGAAGTAGGTGGTGACGATGACGACGTATTTTCAGCAAAAAAGGACCATGGGCCATGGAGGAGGAGGATGATAATGATGATCTCTTTTCTGTGGAAATGCAGGCCTGAGCCGAGTGTCCGTTTATACAACACAACCGGACGAGCGAAATTAATTATGGCTTCTGGAGCCTCGAGAGAACACAGCTCAATCTGGCCACTGCGTCCGTTAAATAGCGCGAGGCCAAAATAACGGCTGTCCACTCCCCAAAAGACGGCGCGCGCTAAAGTATTTACAGCAGCAGAATAGCAATCACAACACAGAGGCAATCCTCATCAATGTGACCTACATTTACTCTGAGTCTCTCTCTCACACACACACAGACACACACTGAGTTTTATATGCTAATAAACTTAGAGGGGGGAGGGGCGAAGCGTCAGTGACAGACAGCGCGTTGGTGCATTTAAAGATTGGAGCTAAATTAATTTCTCCCAGCACGAGGTGCTGAAGGTCCAGCTCTGAAACAGGTGGCGTGGAGGAAACTTTATAATAATAATAATAATAATAATAGTAATAATAATAATAGTAATAATAATAATAGTAGTAATAATAATAGTAATAATAATAATATTAATAATAAAATAATAATAATTATTATATTTTTTATTACTATTATTATTATTATTATTATTATTATAGCTGTTGTTCTTCTTTGTAGTATTATTTTTTTTCTTCGTATTAGTATTATTACTACTAATATTATTATTATTAATGTTATGTTGTTTTTGTTGTCTTCTTCTTGTTAATATTAGAATCATTGTTCTTGTTCTCGTTTTTCTTGTTATTCTTCTTATTGTTATTATGACTAAATAAGCTAAAACTTACTTTAAAATGTTTCCAGTCTCTGGAAGTTTGGGAGTCTGATCATTCTACTGTCCGGCCAGTGTCCTTTTAATCCGAGCATTAATTAGACAGGTCTCGTAATCAATAAGCGATCAGTAGAGGCATTGTAGGTTAATGACGTGCACGCACAGCCCTCGTCTGGAAACACCCCCGCCCCATCTTCGCTCCACCACCCCTCCCATCTCCTTCTATCGTCCACCCCCACCCTCTACCCTCCCTCCGAACTCCAGGCCTCAGAGAACACAATGAACGTCAACAGCCGATTGTAAAGCGCTCTAAACGGAGTCAACAGCGTCTATTAAACCGTGCTTAGTCCTCCTTTACCGCGTTGAAGTGCAATTAAGAAGTTCACTGAAAGTCGGACACGTGCCAGCTGCGCTGAAAAAACAAGCAAAAAGAGAGAAGTGCTTAAACAAGGAGCGTTAATTAAAAAGACCAATCTGCCCAGCAAGCAGGACAATATAGGCTAACGGTAGAACAATTACACACACACACACACACACACACACACACACACCTCGGCTCCATGCCTGCCAGAAGCTTAGAACAGAGTTGTTTTTCTTTAAGTTTTTTTTTTCAAGCAAAAATCAAGCAAATAAAAGTAAAGAAAAAAGGAAAAAAAGTGAGCGAGAAAGAAAGGAAGAAATAAAGAAAGAAAGAATACCATAAGACTGCTAAAAGTAAAGAGTAAAGAAAGAAGATAGGGAAGGATCAAGCTAAGGAAATAAAGAAATAAAGAAAGAAAGAAAGAAAGAAAAAAGAAAGAAAGAATAATGAATAGTTCTCTTAAAACGGAAAATCAAACAGACAAACGAACCAGTTGTTACAATTTAGAAAATAAAATAAAAGCATAGATAAAAATGTAAATGTTTGGGATGTTAAGAAGGGATTAAAAAACACTTCCTGTCGGTTTTTTAAATTTCAGACAAATTACAGGGGAACTATTAGAGTCAAACATCTGTTTGGGTGTTTGGAGGTCATGCAGATCGATAGTGCTTAAATTCAGCCCTTTCATTCGCCCTCTAGTTCAGAGTCAAAAGGCCCGTCACTCAGCTGGGTGAGCTCCCCCCCCAAAAAAACCCAAAAATTCTTCTGTATGTCCTGTACTTAGAGACAGACAGTCAAGTGCATCAACATCACCAATTACATACTTTTGTTTCAGCCATCATATATAATTTATTTAAACACCCAAGAGCGTCAATGACCCCGTTACCAACGATCTCCTTTTCTTGACTGGGCCATTTGTTGACAGCGAGTCTACTGCTTGAAGAACTTTCATGTCAGACTTTCTCAAGTTTCTATTCATCATCTGTTTTGAAGGTCCTCATGCGATGCTCTGACTTCACCCCCTGCCCAAACTGAACAGCTGGTGGACTAGACTGGAAACAGTGGGATTACTGAAAAACCATTTTGGCCATTGAGACGGATCAATAAACAATCCAATATGTTCAGAAGATACAGTAGAGACCTCCATCTGAGAGAGACTGAAGAACTAATCATGGACTGCCAAAATAAAGCCATGGCAATTAAGTGCGATTCAGTGGAAGCAACATTAGTTTTCCGGTGATTCTATTATTAGCTCACTCTTCATCATTCTTGGTAGAACCTTAGCATCAGAGGATGGCTCCTGATAGAAGGCTATCATGTGAATTTGTAGGTAACATAGCAATGCTCCATAGAACAACCACTTTTGGGCCCTTAAAACACTTGTCAAGATGTAGAAAGTTATTTCTTTCTTTTGAGAATCTTCACATGTCCCACAAAGCCCTATTAAAGTTTTTCCTCCAAACCATACAATCAAGACAAGAACAACCAGAAACCTTTATTTGTGTGTATTATTGCAATATTTAGAACAATTTGGACTTAACAAACTCTTAACAAAATGGGTTTTATATAAAACCAAAGAAGATCAGTAACGTATAATAATGGTGGAACTCTTTTTGGAACTCTATTAAATTTTTAAAAGATTTCTTCAAGAACCATGTTTTCCATTGTGGAATCATAGAGAAGAAACAATTTGGCATTCAAATGACTGAAAATGACCAGTTCTCACCTGTGCCTTTACTGAAGAACCCTTGAATAACCATTTCAAGAGCACACTTTTACCTCCAGCAGTTAATGAAACTGTATAACTGAAGTGAGTTTTGGTTTTTCCAAGAGCTCTTATTGGCCAATGGTTTCTTTCAGTGTAGTTATGTGAGTGTAGTCTTCATCACTGAGACTGAAGGTGAACTACACTTGAATAAATCTGCAGGAGAGCTCAGGAGAATGTGATTTCTGTGTGCATTGCCCTCTCTACTTCATTATTATAAACTGCTGTAATCCTGGAATAGCGGTCTAATCGTATCCAGTAATCTGGATCAGGAGGATTAGTGAGGAGTCCTTTTTTTCCCCATCTTGGCTCGGCTGAGTGAACAAAGACCTTTTGTAATGAACAGGACGGCCCAAGACCTTATAATGAAGTGTCTGGTTAAAATTAACCAAGTCAGTGAGTTTTTTAAAGCCACAGTTTTCCTTTGGCATTTTTAAATCTGTTTTCAAAAACATTGCTATTTTTGTATGAGCTTCATATGAATCACCAAGATAATTAAAAACAGTTCAGATGGCAATGATTTTCATATTATGGTTTATAATATACTAATTACACACACTACTTTAAAATCATAGTTGGTAGTTTCTAGATTAACTTGAATTGCAGTAGTTTTTCAAAATTTCTACCAAATTCTGTGGCTGAGCTTGGCTTTTAGGATTTCTTTATGCTAGTGGTGACTGGAACCAGACATCTCCAACACAAATAAACCCATTTTATTTATTATCAAGCCCGAGGGAAGCTCCTCATGTCCTCTGAGTGTTTATATGGAATTTTGATGATGGTAAAATAGTGACAAATCTGAACTAAATCAGTGTTCTTTGGGGACTATATTGCCTAACAATGCCCTGCTCACATCCCTCCACAATGAGATGCATTTAAAAATGCATTTAAAGCTAAAAGCTGTAAGTAAACTATTGTAATACAATGTCTAAGGCATCAGACAGTGTATTTCTTTAAGAACTTTCTATGAAGTAGCTTTTAGAGGCATTAAACTCTTAGGATGTCTGGTTCCATTCACTCCCACTATGAACATTTCTGACTCTGAAAGTTCATATTAAAACTATGCCATACTGTGGTGGTTTTTAGTGCAGTTTCCAGCAAATTATAGCATATTACAGATAATGACATCACATCATTTTAGTTCAAGTCTATCTTTAATAGTATTAGCACTAAAGGATTTGGGGGCATTTTTGGGGGCAACCTCCTGCAGTTTCTGTTGACTCTTTATCATCAGACAAAATCATTGCTGCAGTTATTTTGGGGGGAAATTGAAAATAAATAGCAAAAACATATAATTTTAATAATTAAATTGTCTCAGTTTTGTGAGGTTTTACAGACTAACCTTCATTCTTATTAGAGGAGTTTTCACAGACAGGTTTTCAGCAGAACAACTCTCGAACCTTAAAATTGAATTAAATGTACATAAAAGTGATTTTGGATTTCTATTCCATTCCTCATGAAATGCTCACATAATTTTCAAATGTTTTTTTTGTTTTTGCAAAAGTATTATTTTATGCCTGTCAAACTGTCTTTTCTTTGGCTTACTGAGGAGATTAAATGAAAGAAATGGGAACAAATGTTTTACTGACAGGCTGCAAAGTGCCTTAAGAAACAAGCTGCCTGGATAAAGGAGTTCCAACCACTCAGCATTCAGCACCACCAGTATACTGATCACCGCCTGATCATCTGGAATC
>JBBPCX010016122.1:0-17288 GCA_037974365.1 Hydrocynus forskahlii | reverse complement strand
CCAAGCCCATATGCACCCCCCCCCCACCCCCCACCCCCGTGTCAACAACAGCTTTTTCTGAATCTAGAGACAATATTGTAATTTGAAAGTTTTTATTACATGAATAGTCTATCAAATTAAGTAATCTATGGGTATTTGTTGAGGAGTGCCTCCCTTTTATGAAACCAGTTTGGTCAGGATGAATTATGAGAGGGATTATCTTCTCCATTCTTTTTGATAGAGTTTTGCAGATTTTTTAATGTGAACATTAATAAGGGATATTGGACAATAGCTGGTAGGCAATATAGGGTCTTTGCCTGGTTTTCGCAAGAGACTAATGTTGGCAGAATTCATATTTGGTGGTAGTCTGCCATTTTCCTTGGTTTCCTGCAACATTCTGTAGAATGTTGGTGCCAGAATTGCCCAGAATTCTTTATAAAATTCTGCTGGAAAGCCATTTGGACCTGGAACCTTTTTATTGGGCATACTGTTCAGGGTTTCCTGGAGTTCATCTGGTGTCAGTGGAGAATCCAATGCCATCACTTGATTGATAATTTCAGAAGAGTTATATCAAGAAACTGGTCAATTTCATCTTTAGATGGGTTTATCTGCGGTGAATATAAAGATTTGTAAAAGTCCCTGAAAGTGTTTATTCTTTCAGGGTCATATACTGTGTACCCAGTCAAGTATTTAACAGCACATATAGTTTTTTCTTTAGTTTTAACTGGTTAGCTAGGAATTGAGCTGATTTGTTACCATGTTCAATTTTTTGCCAGTTAAGTCTTTGTGCTAAGAGTTTTTTTATTAATTTAATTTAATTCTAGTTTTGCTTTACATATTTTGTTCAGCATTTCCTGTTCCTGGGAGGATACCTAGGCTTCTTCTAAGGATTTTGTGGTTTCTTCTAATTCCTGAATACATTTATTTTCTGTTTTCTTTTTATGTGATGAGAATGAGATTATTCTACCTCTCATCACAACTTTGCCTGCTTCCCAGAGAACAGATGCCGGTGTTCCAGGCAGGTTATTATAGCCTAAAAATATAAAGCCCACTCTTTCTTGAAAGATTTAATAAAATCTTCATCTTTAAGCAATGGTGTATTAAATCTTCAGTTTTTACTTGGTGGAGTGGCTGTCACGGTGGGTGAATGCGAGCACACGTGCAGCTCAGGGTAGATACATTTTATTTTATTTACAAAGTCTCTCCTTTACAAAACAAAATCGTGTCAAACTGAAACTCAAACACGATACAGGAGATACTCTTAATCAGAAACTCCTTCAGGTAGAGAGGCTGGAGACTCGATACTTGCAGAGCCCCTATCAGACAGGGGAGCCTTGTCAGTTCCGATGGGAAGCACACGCCCGCAGCTGTGTGTGCGATCCACCACTCACGCCTGGGAAACACATGCACAGAAACAGAGGGAGAGTCAAACAGAAAGGCACCTTCCTCTCAGTCAGCGGAAGGGTTAGCCGAAACAGGGACACAAACAAACAGTTCAGGTGCTACTCGAAGTTGCTGAATATCAGGTAGCAGCCTCGAGGAAGTTCCTCACGGCACTATTCCTCCGAGAAACGGTGGAGCGAACAAAAGACCAGCCTCTGCTGACCTGAGCACGTACAATGCTCAAACAAGGTCCTTGGTGACCACGCAACATAGTCCTGGATGACCACGCAACATAGTCCTGGATCAGCAGGCCTTTTAAACACACCTAGAACTCAAAACAGACCAATCACACAACGTAGACACTAACCCAAGTAATTAACAATCATTCATTAACACACAAGACAGGTGGACCTGTCATCAGGTAGCTAGCAACCCAGCTAACGAGCTACTTAGATTCTGGTGTGTCTGTGGATTGCTCAGGCACCTGATGACACAAGCACGCACACACACACGTGCCCAGGGCTATGACCTAATACTCCGGGGAGGGACTGCGTTGGGGGCGTGACCGAGGCGGAGCTGACATGACAGTGGCCTTCTTATTTATTAGAGTTAAAGATACAGGAGTATGATCGCTGACCGCTATAGGGTGTATCTCTGTGTCTGAAATGTCCAGGAAATAATCCAGACTAGAATAAGAGTGATGGACATGTGAGAAGAAAGTACTGTATATTCCCTACGGTTGGGGTGAAGAGAACGCCACGTATCGCAAAGTCCATAGTTGCTCATGTACTGTTTAACTATATTTGTGGATTCCCAATTGCGCTGAGTTCCAGCTGTACTGAGACTGTCCATTTTTTATTTAGTCCGAAGTTGAGGTCGCCCCTAAGAACAAGTGCGCTAGGTGTTTAGAGAGTGCGGTAAAAAAAATGAGGGGTCATCAACATTTGGACCATTTATACTGACAATACATAACCTTTTGTTAAATATAGATAATTTAATGATTAGAAATCTACCCTCTTGATCTATAACTGCATTGAGTGCTGTGAAATTAACATTTTTATGTATTAAAATTGCTGCCCCCCTTTGCCTAGAGTTATAACAGGCTGAGAACACATTAGGAAACTCAAGTGTTTTACGTATCTGTAGCTGTGGCAGGTCTATGAGTCTCTTGTAATAAAACAACTTCTGCCTGTAGTTTAAGCTGGCTAAAAAATTTTAACCTCTTCTCTCTGGAGAGAAGATCACATTCCATGTGACAAACCTTAGTGTGCCCATAGATGTGTGTGTGTAGCTAATGTTGCGCGCTGTGTGTGATGCTCAAATGAATGAAATATAAGCGAGCGTGTACGCGCTTGTGTGCAAGTGTGTCCTATATGTCTATGTGTGCTGTAAGGTCAGAGTGGTTGTGCTGACCCTGAGTGCATATATACATGGTCATGCCGTGCAGATGTGTAAAGATATAGGGTGCTGTGTGTGACTGAGTTGGAAAGCAGGTGATTGGTGCACCTGAGAGGAGTTAGAAGTGAGAAAGACATACAAAGGTCATATTCCTGGCTTGTGACAGGACTGCGCCGACACCTACATTGCTCACGTCTGTGTTCACTATAAAAGGTTTTGTTGGGTCCGGGCTCACAAGTACTGGAGCCTTCCCTAACGCCTCCAGTAGCTGTGTGAATTCGGCTTCGCACTCCTTGGATCACCTGAAAGCCCCCGCTTTTTTGCTGACAGTTGCTGGTGCCCCACGGGCTGCGGGAGGACATTTTACAAGCGGTCCGTGGCACGATGGGGGTTGGACACGTCGGTGCAATAAAAACTTTATCACGACTCCGCAGTCGGTTTTATTGGCCGGGATGCAGGTGGGACATCGAACTCTATGTCCACTGTTGTGATGCCTGTACGGCGAAAAAGGGGCCGAGCGGGCAGTCGTGGGCACCAGTGCAGCCCTACATGGTGGGGGGCCCCCATGGAGTGGGGAGCGAGTGGTGAGGGCTCTGTTTCTGCCCGGGAGGACACACCATGAGCTCCCCAGAGGCGCAACCTGCCAGCTTGTCTAAAAGACTGTGGATTGGACTCATGGGGTGGCCATGGACGGCGCTCCCTGTCAGAGCTCCCTGTGTAACGAGCCGGCAGGTCACACTGGCTTCCATGAGCCTTTGTGCACAGTGCGGGTGGCCAGTTGGCCTGCTTTTTGTGTTTGGGGGGACATTTGATAGGGGGTAGAAGTGTTATAATGTGTTATTATGTGTCGTTATGTGTGTATTTTGTGTGGGTTGAGCCCTTCTCGTGGAGAAGGGAGTGGTGTTGTTGGAATTGGGTGATGTGCTGGGCTACGACCGTTGGGGGCGCAGTACACCCTGTGAGTCTGTATTTTGAGGCTGTGAAGCTGCAAAATAAAAAGACAACCGCTTGAAGATCAGCGTATCTGCGTCTTCTCTCTCTCACTCTTGCCACAATATACAGCAAGAAGCAGCAGGCTACTGCACAGATTATTGTGATGATATGTGGCTGAGAGAGGAGTTGCAGAGTCTGAAAGATTTTCTGTGGCGTTCAGTGGAGCACTTTAAGCTGGTCAGTCTGTGGCTCGTCTCAGTTCATTCACCACATTGTAGAGTGGATGATCTACATTGTCCATGATGGACTGGAGTCTTATTGTCAATGTGTACACCCAGGTATTTGTAGTCCTGAACAATCTCCACATCCACCGCACTAATGGACAGGGAAGTGACAGGAGATTGTGATCTTCGCAAGTCCACCACCAGTTCTTTGGTCTTGGACCCCACCCTTGATACATCCATCTGAGAATTTCTGCAGAAGGCAGCCCTCCATGTTGCACTGGAAGTCAGGTGTGTACAGGGTGAAGAGGTGCAGTGACAGAACAGTTCCCCAGGGTGCTCCAGTGCTACAGAGCACCATGTCAGACTTACATCCCTTTAGTCGTACATACTGTGGCTTATCAGACAGGTAATCCAAAATCCATGCAACTGGTGCCTAGCCAATACACATTTGCTTGTTTCTCCTGTACTACACCCACTTGTGTACTTTTTGTCTATGTATATAACGTCCAGAGTACACCACATTTGGGTTCCCAACCTACACAAAGCATCTCTCCCCAACAAATTCAATGGAGTTTGTTCTGACACTAAAACAGGCATTCTAATTGTTTTAGCCTGTACTGTTAAATGAACTGGACGTTCCCTTTGAAAGTATCCCCCAGGCAGGCCTTGGGGTTACTATCGCTGTTGTCTGCCTCTGGCCCCCTGCCCTCTCGTCACCCCTGACCCCCCCCCCCCCCCCCCAGTCTGTGTATGCACATGTATGACTGGAATGGGAGGAGCTAGAGGCTGTGGTGGTCCAGTCACCTATTGACCAGTGGGTAGCGCAGGATTCACTGTGCCTGGCATCTGAGGCACTGGTTCTCGCTCTGTTACTGTGGCTTGGAGCTTCTCTTTTTTCTTGTTTTTTCCAGTAAGCTCTCCCAGTTGCAGCTGTGCCACTTTCTGGAAAACTTCTCTCTCCTGATCTTTGACCATTTACTCTTCCTGTCTGTGTTTATCTACAGCATACACCACGTGAGCCTCAAACTCATAAAGTCTTGACAGTTAGTCCCACCATGTTTTCCAGCTTGCTCTTTGCTTTTACGTCTCCTAGGGCTAGGACACACCCAAGTGTCTTTTCCTTAAAGTCCAGTATCCACTTCTAAGACCCTTCATGCAGATCCAGTAAACCACTGACCCCTCCAGATCCTGGGTTTGCCGTGGTACATAATTAGACTCTGTCCCTTTTATCAATATTTATCACATGATGTTATTCTCTTTTATCTCCAAATCCCTCCTCTCCCCCAAGGACTGCACAAAATATTTTTCATATTACTGGCTGTCTGACCCAGCTTCTGAATAGTGTCATCAACTCCTTGTGCTATCTCGGCCTCAATTCCCTACTTTGGTGCACTCCATTCGACTCCCTGTTCTTTGCTAGTTCTCCTTACCTCACTGTCTTCTTCACATACCTGCCTCTGTACCTCTTTTATCTGTTTTCTTAACCCTTTTACTTTCTTTTTCCTGTCTTATACTTATACTTTCCCTGCCACTCCTCAAATTACCGTTCACCCTCGAGTGTTCTGTAACTGTTACTTATTCAGCAATATCAAACTTTCCTTCAATGTGTCACACCGCCGGCGGCTGCGACGAGCTCCGACGCGGCGCGCCGGCGCTGATTCTTTTTCCTGGGACCAGGCAGGGGGAGCTCTGTAGCTCCGTGGCGACCAGAGAGCCATAGACGCGACGCAGCAGGCTTTTTCACCGTGACATACTGCAACACTACAATGACCGGACCACGAACAGAGACACAAGACAGAATATATACAAGGACAGGGACTAGAACAACCAATGAAACCACAGAACAAAACAGGCGACACGTGAAACTAATGGGGAACAGAAACCAGGAACATGCACACGTGAAACAGATACTAAAAACAGGACACAGGCATGAACGTGAAACAGGGGTGACCCCTACTGGCCACCCCATGGAACAAAACCCAGAAAACCCAAAACACCACCGTGACACAATGACAGGGCACGGTTCTGTGTAGGGAGGAGGGGTCTCATGCTCCCTTAATATTTGCTAAACTTCATGCTTTTATCTCTTAATAATGAATTCTCCTCACACAGTGTCTCTACAGGGATTTTAACCTGCACTTGTAATCCTGTAGTTTTTCCCTTAAAACTTTTCACCATTTTCATTTTCATTTTCTTTCCTTATTATTTATTTTATTCATATTATTATTATTTATTAATTTTATTATTTGTTACAACTATTCACCTCTTCTGTGCTATCTATTTTTACCTCTGGGTCAGACTTCACCTCTGTGAAACATCACCTCCGGCATAGCTTCATGATAACATTTACCAAGTGAGGCGTACCTCTGGGTCAGACCACATCCTTAGCATAACGTCACCTCCGGCCAGCCCCTCACTTACCTCCAGACATCACTGTAATGCCCTCTCTGCTTTCGGCAGAAGAAAGACAGATTCGTCAATCCAGACTTTCTATATTTCTGCGTACTGACCAAGAGCTACTGCCATGAGTCGAGGCTTCCAGACCTTTTTCCCAGTGCTACACGTGACCAGTACCCCGTACAGGCTTTATATCTAGTCGCTTGATCGAGTCAGACTAGTACTGAACCATGTATTCAGATTAATATTTACCTCTGGACCATGGCCCCAGCTCCCCGACTCCAGGAATAATCCTAACTAAGTGCCAATTCATATAATGCATGAATATTACATGCAATTCTTTATAAGAGAGGTGCACAGGTCTCCCAGTAATCCTTAACCCACCTCCACTGGTCTGGCCACAGAATCCTAAACTAAGAAATCAGGAAAAATGCATGCCTTTGGTGTTCTGTGTCAGATCAGCAGTGATTCAGGAGGTCATGGATAAGACCAGGAGTCTGCAAAGCCCTCTTTTTATCCTGCCAGCTATGCCAAAATATGGCGTAAGTCTGAAAGTCTGAAACTTCTTCTAAGTCAACAAAATCAAACACAGTCAGGGAAATGCAGCTTGCGCCTTATTGGCGCTCTGCCAATAACAAACAATATTTGAATACTCCATATTTGAAGTCTCCACTCTTTTTCTAATGTCTCCACCTTCCCAAGTATTTTTCCAAAGACTGAGTCCAAATTATGTTCTCATTTCCTTTGTTTCATGCCTTGTGCATGCACCTGTCATATGGACGTTTTATGGCTTGTGCAAGAGCCCCCGTATGCTTCACAGTTTCCTGGTTCCTGTGATTATATAGGCACCACTTGTCACTAGTCCTTGGCAAGCACTTCTTGTGACCCCTTGATGGTCAGGTTTTCCCAGCCTCTGGAATTTACAGGCCTAATTCAAAAGGTCAAAGAACAAGTCAACTAGTACATACTGTCCAACATATGGTGTCAGTGTATAGGTCCTAACAGAGATCAAGAACTTTGTAGTCTCCTGCCACTAAATAAATGCTGAATTAACTTGAGTGAAGACATACCATATTAAACAGTATTTTTATCACCTAAATCTCCATCACTAGGATAGCATGAACCTGCATAGCAGACAGTTTGCTCCCCAGTCGGGCTGGCTGAATGGTGTTGAAGGCACTGGAGAAGTTGAAGAATGTAATCCTCAGGGATGCACTCAGCTTGTCAAGATGGCTGTAGGCACGTTGTAGCTGGCCTCATCAGGGGGCGGAGAGTGTCCAGGACCACTCTCGAAGACCTTCTTACTGCGTGAGGTGAGTGCTACTGGCCTGAAGTCCACTGGGGCAATGGGTCGCACCTTCTTTGGTACAGGAACCAGACATGATGTTTTCCACAGCACAGGTATTTTCTTGGTACTTAGGCTCAAGTTGAAGATCCTCAGCAGTACTCCACGTAGCTGGGAGGCGCACAGCTTGAGTACTTGTGTGCTTAAGCCATCGGGGCCCGGCGCCTTGGCAGGATGGAGTTCTCTCCTCACTTGGTCCCCAGTGATGGTGATGGATGGTTTATAGGTGTTAGAGTCAACAGTGGCAGGAGGAGAGGAGGTGGAGGCTCTGGCTGGTATGATGGTGGGAGAGGGAGAAGGAGAGAGGTAGGATGAAGTGCTGCAGTTTGGCATGACACTGATGGAGGGAGCAGGTGTACTGGGGGCAATGAGGGCTGTGCTGGAGCTGGAGATGCTGGCCACATCACCATCAGTCCCAAGGCTGCTTTCTTCTTCACATTCAGGAGGGCTTTGATGTCTTTGGTGACCCATGGCTTGTTGTAGGGAAAGCAGTGTATGGATTTCACTGGTACAGTGCTATCCACACAGAAGTTGATGTATTCAGTGACACAGTCTGTGAGGTTGTCAGTGTCCTCACCATGTGGCTCGTACAGGGCCTTCCAGTTCATAGTCTCCATGCAGTCTTGCAGGGCTGCACTGGCCACCTTTGACCACTCCCTCACCGTCCTGACCGTGTGTATATTAAAATGTGTATATTACTCTGTTTATATATAAACAGAGATATTCATTGGGCATAGAAAGAATCACCCCTTATATTCATATTTTAAGGTTTTGCAGTCTGAAACAAAGACAGTTTTCCAGCTGTATGTACTCATTGCAAAGATATGTACTCATTGCAACAGTTCAGAAAAAATAATAAAAAACATTAAAAACAAGAATCACTGAGATAGATAAAGGATCACTCCTGGGTCTCAATACTTTGTGAAACCACATTTTTCTTTCATTTCTGTCAGGATACTTCTCTGTCATCTTCACAAATCTAGACCATGCAATATTTGCCTACAGTCCTTTACAGAACTGTTCAGGGTTAGTTAAATTGGATAGTGACCATTGGTGGACTGAAATCTTCAAGTCATTCACAGATTTTCAATAGGGTTTAAGTCTGGGCTCTGACTAGGCCATGCAAAGACATTTATTTTTTTCTTCTTCAGGCACTGTGTGGTCATTGTGTGTACTGGGTCATTCTGATGTGGGAAGGTGAAACTTTTTCCCATTGACAAGTTTCTTTTTTTTCTTTATTAGAATTGGATGATATTTTCCTCCATCCATGTTTTCTTCTATCTTGACAAATGCTCTAGTTCCTGCTGCAGAGAAATACCTACACTGGATACAGGATATTACTACATCCGTGCTTTACTGGTTTTCTCTGAATGGTGAGCTGTATTGACTTTCCACCAGATGTATCATTTGGTGCTAAGACCAGATATCATCTGACCATTTTACCACTTCACCTTAGAATCTTCAAGGTGGTATAACTCAATCGAGATGGCCTTTCTGGAGGAGTGACTTCCATACAAGTCACAGGCATGGAGCACATATGATATTCTTGTCACAAGCACACAATAACTACTCTTTGCCATAAAGTCCTGTAACTGCTTCAGAGTTGCCATAGGCCTCTGTATTCTCGCTCTTCTATCCAGTTTGAAAGAGAGGTCCAAACATTTTTCAGTTCTCAAAGATAGAATCCCAGGGATCGTTAAAGCTTTTGTTCGATCTCCTGACTTGTGCCCGTCCACAAATATCCCTAAGATCTTTTGACAGTGCCTTGCATACCATAGTTGATTGTTCACTTTCAGTTCTGCTACTTACCACAAGAATGCTCCAGCAATAGCTGATTTTATGCTGAACTAATCAAAACAATTTCAGTTGATCAAGTGGAGGGCATTAAGCTTAGTGTGCAATGAAAAAGGAGGTTAGATCCAACTGACTGAGTTTACAAGTATTTTTTAGGAGAACACAATCCCTTATCCAACTGCTCAAAACTTTTTGCTCAAAATGCATCAGAAAGCCAGGCAATTATATGTTTATGTGAGTGAAGGGTTTTAACATTTCTATTTTAAGCCTTGACGGCCAGGATACACACAGTGTGGGAGGGAGAGGTAGAGAGAGAGAGAGAAAGAGAAAGTAGTGAGACAGACATACAGAGAGAGAGAGAGACTCTGCTCTGTCCTCTGCTGAAGTACAGTTGCTTTCTGTGATCAGTCAGCCCCTGACAAAACTGGCATGGGTCTCGTTTGGCACAGGGTCCAGGGCACACTGCCATGATATGAAACTTACTTTGAACTGAGTAGCTGTGGGTTGTGGGATTGTACAATTCTGAATGTGTTAATTACAAAAAACAAACAAAGAAAAAGATAGTTAGGATTTTAAAAGCAGATTAATGAAAAGTTATATGTTCAAATATAAAATGTTAGGAAATATTTGTAATGTATACATGTCTTTGAGACTACAATAATGCTGTTTTAGAATTATTGCAAAGCTACTGTAATGTTTCATCATCACTTGATGCAAGTTACATCAAACAGCCTTAAATCTAGATGCATCTGCTTGCACTTTTAAACACTTGTCTGTTATAAACTCAGTCTAGCTTTTGTCGTATTTTGAGAAATGAACCCAGATTACATTTCCTCAGCCATACTGATCACACAGTCCTCTCGCTGACTGAAAACCAGTTAAATCAAATAGATGCACACACTGGCATTATTCAAAACATTTTGTTTGTCACTTGCAAACTTCTGCAATTTCACTCTAGCCCTGTAAATGAAATTCTAGATCTGCAAAATTTTGATGCACAGTTAACTTTATGCTTTTCTAGAAGCAGGTGGTAACTGGATTTTTAAGATTACAGTCAAGTCTCGAATTATTTCTTTAGTTGTAGTATTTATCAGTAAGGTACGCTACTTTTCCTTTTAAAGTCTTTAAAAAGTTTAGATCCACTACATGCCAGTTTGGAATTTGGTTTTCAAAAATAAGATAATTTTGAGAGACGATTAGTAATTTTGTGTCACAAAACCTGTGAAATCCTGTAAAAATTCTGTGACACCTAACATTAATCTATATGGACATTTATAAAGACATATTCCAACAAGCATACATTGCCATTATACTTTAGAGGTAAATCTAAAGTAGTTTTTTTGACAAGTCATGCCTGTGACATGTGATCAAGTACAACGTGCCTCAAGGACTATGGTGCAACTAGAGCAGAACAGAACAAAACAGAACACCACAAGCCCACAAGAGCAGACAAGACAAAAGAGTGTGCAAGAAAAACACAAGCACAACAATATAATTAGACAAGGCGAGACAAGACAACTGTCAGTGCAATCAACAATAGCTACAGTCCGAATAAATACAGTGTTTTGACAGGTACTGTGCATGTGCAAGAAATGCAGAGCAGAGCTAAACAGCAATAAGGACAGATAATGAAAAGCAACAGGACAGATAATGTGCAGTGTAATAAATAGACACGTATTTACACAGGAAATTAAAGTCTGAGTAGTTGTGTGTGGGGGGGAACAGTTTTTGTTTCAGTTCCATTTGAGGAGTCTAATGGCCTGAGGGAAGAAACTGTTCCCCATTCAAGTTAAAATTACAATGCACTTTGATTTCAATAGTTGTGTAAATATCCTGTATTAAGATTAAAAAGAGTTCATAAGCTGTAGATGTAAAATAATTCATAGTGTAGTTTAAGAAAAGATGGCAAAAAGTTAATTGTTGTTCAGTGTGCTTAAAATAGTTTTATAATTATTTATTATAAAAAAATTATTTATGATGTTATTTCATTCTTTATTTTTAAAAATGCTTCATGATCCAATTTTCAGCGATCTGGTGATCTGCAATCGATTGCTCTTGCCACCACCCATGTAACTGGGGGGAAGCGCGGCATTTTCCTCACTTGAGTAAAAGTTATCATTGAGGAAACACCACTTTATCACTCTTGTGATCTTTTCTAACCATCCTTTCAGGTATATTGGAAATGGAAATGTGAAAATACAAGTAATTTAAACTTAATGGTAGTTAGTGTGTACATGTAAAAAGTTAGTGGAAATTCGTACATTTATGGTTGAAGGAAATTTATTGAAGTGTGAAAATGCGATAACAGGGTCTGCTAGCTAAGAGTGTTTAGCCAGATGTCGCCGCCATTTCATGTGTTCTGCGAATGTACATTTGTAATTGGATTGCTAAACAAGGTTATGTGTTATAGCAGTTTGCATGTGGGTTTGCAACCATAGCCTTAAGAAAAATTGTTTCTATGTCTGATTTTTTGTGTAATCTGAGCAGTTGCAAACATGACAAATATGCATAAATTGTGAAAGTAGCAAGCTGTTACTGATTTATGGTATATGTTTAAAGCACCTATGGTGGAACAAACATTTTATTAGTAATATGTATTTCTGTTTGCCTTCTAAAGTTAGTAACTGACTGATTTGTCATTTTGTGAGAGAAATGTAAATGTGTTATTATTCTGTATCTTGCCATGTTTTGAAATGTTTGCCTTCTATTTCCTCCAGCATGGGTTGTGCACAAGAAGGACTGCAACATGCTTTCACAAGCAGCTGAAAATGTGTATTATTGTAAAACCTGGTGTCATGTCTGAATATCACTTGAGTAAAAGTTATCAGTGAGGAAACACCACTTTATCACTCTTGTGATCTTTTCTCCCCATCCTTTCAGGGGTGTAACCTATGCTATGGACTCTTTTGCTAGATGGGAGGAGGAAGAAGGGAGTGTGTGAGGGGTGAGTAGGATGATCCACAATGTTGGTGGATTTGCAGATGCAGCATGTAATGTAAATGTCAGTGTCAGAAGGGAGAAAGACCCCGATGATTTTCTCGGCTGTCCTCGCAATCGGGTCTTGCGATCCGAAATGTTACAATTCTCAATACAGGCTGTGATGCAGCTACAGAGAATGCTCTCTATGGTCCCAAGGTAGAACATGGTGAGGATTGGGGGTGGAAGTTGTGCTCTCCTCAGTCTCCGCAGGAAGTAGAAATGCTGTTGGGCTTTCTTGGTGATGGAGCTGTTTTGGAAGGTCCATGTGAGGTTCTCTGTGAAGTGGACAGCAAGGAACTTGGTGCTCTGGATAATCTCCACCAAGGAGCCATCAGTGCTCAGCGGTGAGTGATCACGTTGTGCTCTCCTGAAGTCAACAACCGTCTCTTTTGTGTTGTCTACATCCAGAGACAGGTTGTTGGCTCTGCACCAGTCCGTCAGCCGTTGCACCTCCTATTTGTATGATGCCTCCTCGTTTTTGCTGATCAAATCCACCACAGTTGCATCATCAGCAAACTTGATGATGTCAGTGAGCTGGCTGAACTGTTGCCGAGTGTAGCATGGCGGATTAAACATGAAAGATTTGGTAAACCATGCAGTTGATCAGAGGAGAGCTCTCACAGAGAGTAGAGATTCCCACAGGGAATCTGCATTCACAAACACACAACACAGTGTGTATAAAAGGTAGAAAATACCAAGAGTACTCACAGTACCAGTAGAATTGAGACAAGGAGATGAGGGCTGGTGACTAAATGTCTGAGCACTGGTTGCTTTCCACTTCCTTGTTTATATACCAGATGACGTGCTTCACTTCCGGGTCCTCTTGTGTGCCACATGACTGGCGTGTGTGTGACAGATGTGGTTCGAGCTATGTTTTGCTGCTCAATCGTTGGTCAGCAGTCTCAGCTTCCCAATCAGATGCTGAGGAACGATGGTGTTGAATGCTGAACTGAAGTCTATGAACAGCATTCTCACATAAGTGTCTTTTTTGGCCAGATGTAGGGTGGTGGTGTTGGCATCATCTGTGGAATGGTTGGGATGGTATGAAAACTGCAGGGGGGCAGTTATGATTTGATGTGCCTCATGACAAGTCTCTCAAAGCACTTCATCATGATGAGTGTGACAGGAGGATGTTCACTGAAGCGGGACACTTACAGTTTCTTTGGCACGGGGACGATCGTGGTTGTTTTGAAGCATGTTGGAACAACAGTGCTGTTCAGAAAGATACTGAAGATGTCTGTGAGAACATCCGCCAGCTGGTCTGCACATGCTCTGAGCGCACAACCAGGAGTGTTGTCTTGTCCAGCAGCTTTCCGCAGGTTGATTTCCTTCACATCTGCTGTGGTCAGACAGAGTACTCAGTTGTTGGGAGGTGGGGTGGTCTTCTCCACTGCCATGTTGTCTTGGGCTTCAAACCATGCGCAGGGAGGCCTCCCCATCACAGGCAGGTGGAGATGCCCTGTGGTTGGTGATGGCCTGGATGCCCTGCCACATGCACTGTACATCCCCAGTGTCCTTGAAGTGGCTGTGGATTTTCTGGGCCTGTGCACGCTTCGCTGCTCTGATGGCCCTGGACAGGTTGGCCCTTGCTGTTCTCAGGGCATACTTGACATCTGATCTGAAGGCAGTGTCTCAGGTTCTCAGCAGCATGTGCACCTCCGCAGTCATCCATGGCTTCCGGTTGGGGCGTGTGGTGATGATCTTGGAGACACTGACATCATCAATGCACAGACTGATGTAGCCAGTGACCTATGCTGTGTACTACTCCAGGCTGGTAGAGCCGCCGTAGGTTGCAGCCTCCCTGAACATGTCAAAGTCAGTGTGCTCAAAACAGTCCTGAGAAGCAGAGATGGCATCTGGGCGACAGATCTTTGTCTGCATTTGAACAGGCCTGGCATGTCTGATGAATGGCCTTTATGCTGGGAGCAGCATGATAAGTATCCGAGGTGGTGTGGGATCTACACCACAACTATGAGCATGGTGGTGAATTCCCTTAGTAGATAAAAAACTCTAGCAGTGGTGAGCAGTAACTTGAGATCAGCACAGTAAGAACAAAAACTCTGTAAAAACAAAAACACAGCAGTCACTGAACTCACGCTGGGTAGTTCACTGGAGTCGGATTTAGTCTGGTTTATTGTCTAGTGAGCAAAGAAAGATGGATGGGATTGCTGGCCGGCTAGCATGTACCCCCGCACACTTACTGTGCTTCCACTTCCTCACACACCTTTTGCGATGTCCCCTCTCCTGGCCAACAGAATCAGGTGACGCCATGGTCTGAGAGCCCGGTCTATGGAGCAAGCAGAGTTCTTTGAGTTTCAGCAGCGGCCCATCTTCGAGGTAATTTACTCACTCTTTTCTTATCTGGGGCAGGGTCTCGCAGTCTTAGACAAGCTTACCAGGTGTTTGGATGCACATGTTAATGAAGGTTTGGTACGGAGCCAAGCGAGAGTGGCCACTGTGACTTAGCATGCTGCCATCTTGAATTATGACATTCAATTTATAAATGTTCATTCATAATTGTTAATGTGAACTTACGTCATGAAATACATAAGTAGGTGTCATGTAGCCCTTCAATTAAGTGTTACCAAACTCTGCATAACAAAATATTGCACATTTGACTGAACTGAGAAATTCCAGAAAGATGTTCAGCACAAGTCATGTTATGGCATGCCAGGCACACACACACTGACACACACAAACACAGCTGGTCCCTCTCCAACCCACTGACGTACTAGATTTGCCGCTACTCAGCATTCCAGAACCTCACCATTTATATAAAAAAAAGATTGAATTTTAATTAGGTAAGATGTTGCATTGCAGCTGCTGAAAGCAATCCATAAAAGTCCTTCTGTCCAATGTTTCTCTATTAGATACGTCTAGCATGTTTTGGCTCCCTACTCCATGCATGATGGATGTCTTTTATGTAATTTCCATCATCTTTTTTGCTTGTGCTGTGGCCCTAGCCAACAAGAATATATCACTGCCCCCATCTGATCCCTTTACATCACTCACCCATAAAGACACTGTTCATTTATGTCTGTGCCATAAGCTGAGCATTCATCAAACTCATCTAATAGCACATGATTTGCTGCTCTTGGCTAACATTCTGAAAAGTGTTTTGTTATATATTAGAGTGCCCCGTGCTTCTGTTTACCCACTGCTTGACGGTCATCTGTTGTTTTTTTATTATTATTTTTGACGATGTGTTGTCGGTACTACCAGCGACCCAATTTTTTTTCTCTGCAACATTGCCCCTTATCGGAGCACACACATTTCCAGCAATTCATACAAATAAAAAAACAGCCTCACTGGCAACAAGTTTGCTCAACAACAGATAGGATATTGTTGCCTAGCAACAGCCACATGGCACAGTCATGGCCAGTACCTGCTCCTTAAGGCAGTCTCCATCTTCTGCGGTTCTCTCATATTATTTTTTAGGTGAGTAAAGCGCAGGGCCTCTGTATCTCTGCTTTCCCTGTTTTAGTCAAGGCCTTTAAGTGACAGCTAGTGTACTGGCATTATTTTAGTATTCTGTCAGTTGGAATAGGCACAAATACTCTGCTGGTGCAAATAAAAATGACAGCATAAAATATGCAGGACTTTTTTCTCCCAGAAGAGAGGCCCATAAATCCATAGCCTAAAAGTATCCCATCCTCCGACGACACACCAGCTGTGTCTGGCCATCAGTCCTTATCAATTAAGAATTAACAGCCAAATAAATTATACTTCATGTCCTCAAATGGCATGCAAAAAAGAAAGGATAAGAACATATGTGGACAGCGCTAAATAGAATTTTATGGACTATTTTTCTTTCTCCTTGTATAATACATATTGCAAAGTGTATTTCTTTAATTTAATCTAATTTCAGGTATGCACGTTTGATATATCCATCCTAATCATTCCCTACGGTCTGCATCTCTCTGAGTATGTGGGCAACAAGCACAGCAAACAATTGTACAAAATAGATCAGTTAAGCGGATGCAACTTTTTTCACCTTTGGGGCCTGATTTTAATGGCACCTTTCAAGGTGATGGGACATATTGGGTGGCAAATAAGCAGTCCGTTCTTAAAGCTGATGTGTTGGAAGAAGGAAAAATGGGCAAGTGTATGGGATCTAAGCAACTTTGATGGGTGGCAATTTATGATAGCTAGACCACTGGTTCAGATCATTTTCAAAATTGCAGTTCATGTTTGCTGTATGCAGTGGTTAGTAAATGGCAGAACACACAATAGCTTGCTACATATGGGGCTATGCAGTCACAGTCTGGTCAAAGTGCCCTTGCTGAGCCCTGTCCACTGCTGAAAGCACTTACTATGGGGCATGTGAGCATCACAGCTGGACCATGGAGCAATGGAAAAAGGTGGCCTGGTCTGATAAATTCTGTTTTATTTTATAGCATGTGGATGGCTGAATGTGTATGTATTAAATGGAACTAGGATGCGCTACAAGAAGAAGATAAGGTAAGCCGGCGGAAGCAGTATGATGCTATGGGTAATGTTTTGCTGAGTCTTGGGATTCACATGGATGTTACTTTGTCATGTTCCTCCTACCTAAACATTGTTTACAACCACATTACTTAAAGGGGACATATTATGCAAACTCACTTTTTGCATAATTTTGTATTTCCGTTTGGGTCTCTACTGCTCCTAGAAATACTCCAAGCACGAAAAAAACACCCATCTGTTTTCTGTGAATCAATTGAAAGATTGTGGTGTCAGGAATCATATGCTTCTACGAGCCATTTGGACAGCTCCCCTATTGTGACATCAGAATAGGGGAATTTGCATAGAACCACCCCTCATCTGTCAAGCCCCCACCCACTAGATTAGTTGAAGATCCGCCATTTTTGTCTGCT